>REGL01000519.1:131511-161424 GCA_004194395.1 Aurelia aurita complex sp. Pacific | reverse complement strand
AAGATTCTTTTTCTTTAGTGATGCTACAAAAATGTGCTACGAAAGGCCTATTTGGGCCAAAAGTTAGACGTTGTATCAGGAATCCTTGTTTGAACGATGTTGTTGTTATTACTGTTGTTGTAGAATAGTGGTACGTCAGACTCTGTAGTATGTCTAGATACATTCTACACAGTGAATCATTTGCTGGTCTAGGCAACAACATTTTGCAGCATCTTTGATATGGAGGTGAAAAGTTTCTTTGGGGGCAAATTCATCAATCTTTATGTCAAAAAATAATTTTGGCTGATGCAGCTCATCATTCATCAGGATGCTGACAGAGAAGGGTAGTGTGCTCTTGCAACGGCCACAGCAGCGCATTGAGCGCCAACTGACTCAAAGAAGAAAAAGATGTCTTAATTGGCCTACCCATTTCCCCAATTGATGGTTTTTGTATTGATGGTTTTTGTATCTTCTCTTCACAGCCACCGCAATTCAAGCTGGATGAGAGGCTTGGCCGTGTATTAGGAATACATACACAAACCCGACCGGTTATTGTGACTGCGCTCTGGCAATATGTCAAGGTATGTTAAATACTGAATAGAATGAAAATGAACTATAGGCCTACCGCCCTATGGTGGGCCAAGGGGAAGTATGTTCATCATAAGGCTGCAATCTTAAAACAGACGGTGTAAAATTCTGTTTGCTCTCTCCTTGAATTGAATGGCTTGAAAGGAACTTTGGGTACTTTGCAGTAATTCTGCTGTGGAGGTCTTTTGATATCTTGATTTTTTTCTTGAATTGTATCATGTTTTCTCTATTGATTTAGCATTTACAAATGATTCTTTCTGTTATCCTAGTTCAAACTACTTTTGTCATTTATTTTTGCATTCGTATTTTAGAACAGATAGATCAAGGGCGCCTACCTTGTAGGAAGTGTGTTTATTCCCAGTACTGTATAGTAATTGGTGTCCTGTGACCCAGTACAGAGAGTTTCCTAGGACCGTACCGTGACACAGCAGTACACAGAGTCAGTCCTCTCAAGGTCGAGATGACGTATAAATAACTTTGTGGTTTCAAATTCCAGTGTTTATGTAACACGAGATCAACTGTTATACGATCTGGCCACAGGGAATCAGACAGCGTGATTTTTGATTGGTCAACACTAACAGGCGTTAGAATTTGAAAATCCCTACAAAGATTAACAAGACCGGGTCATAGGACACCAATTACTACGCGTACAGTACCGGGAATAAACACATTTCCTACAAGGTAGGCGCCCTTGGATAATAGATCTGATTTGATGGTGAATTCAATATGATATTATCTTTTTCAGAACAACAGCCTGCAAGATTCAAACGAAAGAGAGTACATCAACAATGACAAATATTTAAAACAAGTAAGTCTGGTCTAATTGTGATTAAAATTGGCTCTTTAACTGCCTAAGAAACTGAGAATCCTATACCATGTGTTGATTTGATTTGCTAATGTTGCTGATATGATTTCTGTTTGGGGGAGAAACCATCACAATTGTTACTTCAGAAGCAGAATCGCTTATATGTGTAGGGTGTCCTAAAGAACTTGTGCGCAGTTTAAAGTTAGTTGACGGAGATAAATAGCTAACTCAAGGGCTGCATGTGCATGTCTAAAATTCACCTATTGTATTTGATGATTTCGACACGTGCGTGCATATTTTTTCACTAGGGGAGCAATTACGTTCGTAGGCGTTTCTTTGTCCTATTTATAGATTGCCGCTACTTAGCTCCGTCAACTAACTTTAAATAGCTACTGCGGAGAAGTTGTGATTTCAGTGGTCTTGCTTTTGTTATTGTTTAGGGAGAGGCTGCTACTCAGAGTTTGAGCATGGTTTGAGATTCTGTTTCAGTAAATCAGACAATCGCCTTATTTCAGCTTTGTGTTACAAGATATTCAGAAAGTTGCTTCAAATCAAGAGGGTCTTTTATTCATTAGAACCAGGAAAACGTTGTAATAGAACTTCCTAGCGTACCTTTTTATTTTTCAAATTATCTGCAGAATCCTAATATTTAAATATATATTCAAGTATAGTATGCAAACAATGATTTATCAGATCTGGCGTTTCTACAGGTGGAAATGTGCAACGCGAGAGCTGCCATATATGTTTATCAAGTAATCTCCTTGTCAGAGTCAGCAAGTACACAGTTACTCATAATCTTTCTTTTCGCAAGCTTCTTTGTAAATCTGTTGCAGAGTAGTGACCACAAGTTAGTTCTTTTGTTTCATGTATCGTACAATGTTAAGTTCAAGTGTTTTTGACACTCAAAAGCCAATTTTAAGGTGGTGTACGGAAGAGGGAGCCCGCTTCAACATAGAGTTTAGGACATTGTTTGGATAAATCAGACGAGTAATTGCAACGTTAAACAAGAAAATCAGAGGCTTTGTCAAAGCCAGAGGCCCCCCACACGCTTCTACTATGCAACAGTTTTGATGAATGTGTACTTTTTTCTTCACACACGAATGGAGTTTAGGACCTTGTTGGATAAATGAGACAAGTAACTGCAGCATTATAGTGCAAGAAAGTCAGAGGTTTTTTCAAAACGAGAGGTCCCCCACTCGCCTCTACTATGCAGCAGTTTTGATGAATGTACACTTTTTTCTTCACACATGAAACTGGGACCATTGAAATTACAACTTCTCCACAGCGGCCATTCAAATCTCGCACAAGTTCTTTTAAATATATACATAGTAAAGATTTATTTCTTTTCATCAGTTTTCTTTACCATAGATGAAAATAACGATTTAAGGAAACTTAATAAAATGCTAAATATTTTGAAAATAAATGACCCATTTTGCTCCACTCTGAGCCGTTTGTCCCGTTCCGCCTTTCGAGACAAAAAACGGTCAGAGTTTATGCTTTCAAAGTAGATGGGGGGGGGGGGGGATTTGCAGTTTAAATTTATGGCTCCTTATTAATTGGTTGTTCTTCTTCTTAGATATTTGACTGCGAAAGAATGAAGTTTTGTGAGATTCCTCAACGCTTACAGAAATTGTTGCACCCTCCAGATCCTATTATCATACAACATAATATCAAGTAGGTAGCCGTGAATAAGTACAGTAGCAATGGGCCTTTTGGCTATTTCAAGAAAGAATCTGGAGAGAACGATATTTTTGTACATTTTGTAGAAATATGTGGAATTTTTGAATGTTCACAACGGTGGTAAAAGCCGTAATATTATGCAAACGAACGTTTTGAATAAAAATGTGTAAATATAGCGCTCGATCCGGATGCCTTCGTAGAATAGCTAATTCTATTGGGAGTAAAATTTAACGGAATTCTGTACTGAAAAAGAATTCCACGTTCCATTCTGGTCCATAATTTACTTGCCATTGAAATTTAAACTCTGCTTTTGAAACAGACAATTGTATGGAATTTATGTTTTAATGGCAAGTAAATCATGACCCCGAATTGAACGTTGAATGCTAGCATAGGGCTCAAATCTTTCAAATCTTTAAAAAGGTGGGTGTAAAATTCTATTCCATTTTTCTTTGAATTGAATGGCTTGAAAGGAACTTATGGTACTTTGCTGTAAATCTGTCGTGGACATTTTTTGATATCTTGATTTTTCTTAAAATGGCGGCAATTTAATGGTTTTTTGAAAAAATTGATGGAAAATTTTGAAAACATTTAGATCATCGTAAATTTTAAACCAAAAGAGGAAAAATCATATAACTTCCAAGAAAACGATAGTTTATGAAGGCCTACAATATGGTGAAAAGCAGAAATCAGTATCATTTCTGGTTTAGGACTTAGAAATCTGATGACGTCATAGCCTCAAATTTAATAAATGCCGCCATTTTGAAACTAATCAAGATATCAATAAATTGCCACGGCAGAATTACAATAAAGAACGCTAAGTTCCTTCCAAGCCATTTAATTCGAATGAAATCGTAATAGAATTTTACACCGACCTTTTTAAAGTTTTGAGCCCTATGTTTAGAATGCTCATTCCCATACAAGCCACTTTCCAGCAATTTTCTAATTTCTGGGTCTAAAAGATGAATGTTCAGAGAAATTTTGCGAACATAAATCCCTCGAACAGTGCAAGAACGCAAGGTTCGCAAGATTCAACCACTCTCACTGAAGAGGCCACCGAAGGGGGTTGAAAGTTCTGAGAAAAAACATTANGATTTGCAGTTTAAATTTATGGCTCCTTATTAATTGGTTGTTCTTCTTCTTAGATATTTGACTGCGAAAGAATGAAGTTTTGTGAGATTCCTCAACGCTTACAGAAATTGTTGCACCCTCCAGATCCTATTATCATACAACATAATATCAAGTAGGTAGCCGTGAATAAGTACAGTAGCAATGGGCCTTTTGGCTATTTCAAGAAAGAATCTGGAGAGAACGATATTTTTGTACATTTTGTAGAAATATGTGGAATTTTTGAATGTTCACAACGGTGGTAAAAGCCGTAATATTATGCAAACGAACGTTTTGAATAAAAATGTGTAAATATAGCGCTCGATCCGGATGCCTTCGTAGAATAGCTAATTCTATTGGGAGTAAAATTTAACGGAATTCTGTACTGAAAAAGAATTCCACGTTCCATTCTGGTCCATAATTTACTTGCCATTGAAATTTAAACTCTGCTTTTGAAACAGACAATTGTATGGAATTTATGTTTTAATGGCAAGTAAATCATTACCCCGAATTGAACGTTGAATGCTAGCATAGGGCTCAAATCTTTCAAATCTTGAAAAAGTTGGGTGTAAAATTCTATTCCATTTTTCTTTGAATTGAATGGCTTGAAAGGAACTTATGGTACTTTGCTGTAAATCTGTCGTGGACATTTTTTGATATCTTGATTTTTCTTAAAATGGCGGCAATTTAATAATTTTTGAAAAATTTAATGGAAAATTTTGAAAACATTTAAATCATCGTAAATTTTAAACCAAAGGAGGAAAAATCATATAATTTCCAAGAAAACGATAGTTTATGAAGGCCTACAATATGGTGAAAAGCAGAAATCAGTATCATTTCTGGTTTAGGATTTAGAAATCTGATGACATCATAGCCTCAAATTTAATAAATGCCGCCATTTTGAAGCTAACCGAGATATCAATAAATTGCCACGGCAGAATTACAGTAAAAAACGCTAAGTTGCTTCCAAGCCATTTAATTCGAATGAAATCGTAATAGAATTTTACACCGACCTTTTTAAAGATTTGAGCCCTATGTTTTGAATGCTCATTCCCATACAAGCCACTTTCCAGCATTTTTCTAATTTCTGGGTCTAAAAGATGAATGTTCAAAGAAATTTTGCGAACATAATTCCTTCAAACAGTGCAAGAACGCAAGGTTCGCAAGATTCAAACACTCTCACCGAAGAGGCCATCGAAGGGCGTTGAAAGTTCTGAGAAAAAACATGAAACGTGTATTAGTGTGTTTGAAATAATTGCTATTGATAGTTGGACGAGTACAGTTTATAGCGGGCGGCGCTAAAAGTCATATTCCAATCCTAACCGTAACCTAACCCTAACTAACCCAAACCCTAACCCTAACTTACCCTTTCTAACCCCCGGGGGGTGGGGGTACTCTCATACTTGACCTGACGGGATGTGGCGCTCAACAGGGTGTCCTTTTGCGGTAAAAATTATGCGACAAGGTGTCCTTTTCTAACGAAAATTATGCGACAGGGTATTATAATAGGTAAAGAAATTATGCGACAGGGTGTCACAAGCAAAAATTGCGTTCTACACTGTATTTGAGAGGCAAAGTTTTTATGCGACAGGGTATACTTTTGGCCTATTTTTTATGCGACGGGGTGCAGGGTGTGGAGAGGTTTTCCACATACCCCGTCACTTCCCTAGTCAAGTACCCCCCCCCCGGGTTCTAACCCTAACTTACCCTAACTAACACTAAATTACGCTGAAAACGCTTTTCTGAAACTAACCCTAACCCTTACCGTATGACAAACAACAACACAACATTCGAATGCCACCCGCTAAACTGCACTCTAGCCAAAGCTGGTCTGCTAAAGTGCAGACTAGCGTTGATAGTAAGGCATAACATTACCGAAGTATGATTTAGCGTACAACACACGGGATCAATTAAGATCGCTGGCGATAATCGTTGGTGAAAGAAAAAGATGAATGATTTTACCAAACAAAATTTTCACATCTAAGTTTGCTTTTGACTGATAGATTAACATTTTGGTTTTGAATATCGGCGACGTACTTTTTATATCACAGCCCGCAAAACGTGTAAACTTTTGTTGACACACCCGGTAGAACAACAAAGGGAACTGTTGGCCATCCTGGCTATGCTAGCATAGGTTCCAAATCTTAATCTCAACGTAAAAAGGTGGGTGTAAAATTCAATGACCTATTTCTTCCGATTGAATGGTTCGAAAGAAACTTTAGATACTTATCTATAATTCTACCGTTGGACTTTTCTGAAATTTTGAATATTTTTTAAAATTACAGCGCATCTTACATTTCAGCTTACTTTAGGATGTGACGTCATCAAATTTCTAAGTCATAAACCAGATGAGTGACANAATGTGCTTAGATCAGGACTTAATAGCTCTTCTCTACCTTGAAATCATGCTTTGTGTCCATAAATTAGTGTGTGGTGGTTGAAAATTTGGTACTACCTATCTAACTGGGGGTAATGCAATTTTGGCCAATTTCGGTCCCAACTGAAAAATTAATTCCTTCAATAATCAGTAAAAGTTGTAGAAACTGCCCAATCACTCCGAAATCTTGCAAGGTAAGACTCTGGCTGCAGTGGACGCGGGCAATTTTAGTCTCAGCTGCACCAAAGTTCAAAGACGAATGTTCCCAGGGGGTAAAATGTACTATACAGGAGCATTACTTTGACAAAAAACAGTGGACAAAAATCACAAATGTGCTTAGATCAGGACTTAATAGCTCTTCTCTACCTTGAAATCATGCTTTGTGCCCATAAATTAGTGTGTGGTGGTTGAACATTTGGTACTACCTATCTAACTGGGGGTAGTTTCTCTTCGAAATTATTTCATGTTGAGTCAAACGGTTTAGAAATTACAATGGTTTTTAAGTTTTTTGAAAATTTTTCTTGAATTCTTGAAAAAGAAGAAAAATACTCTAATTCTGAAAATATTAAAGATTTCTGAAAAGTTCAACGGTAGAATTATAGAGAAATAGCTAAAGTTTCTTTGAAGTCATTCAGTTCAAAGAAATAGGTCACTCAATTTTACACCAGCCTTTTTAAAGATTTGGAACCTATGCTGGCTATGCTGGCTATCAGCCAAAATTTTATTTTCATTTCCATTGCAGAATCACAGGACAAGATGTAAAGAAAGCAATGTGTTACAATATTGATGTCGAAATCGTAAGTTACATCATTGAATTTTTCGAAGCTGAGATTTTGCCATGTTAAGCCGGTTTTCCACTAGGCGAATTTTTTCGTGCGAAGCGAACTTTTTCGTGTGCAAGCATGCGCACTTTGATTTTCAACAGGCGCCACATTTTCGCTGGCTCCTTTTCTCTGCGAAAAAGTGAGTTCGAACAGTTTCTACTTTTCAGCCGCGACGAAAAAATTCGCTTCGTGCGAAAAAATTCACCTAGTGGAAAACCGGCTTTAGATAAACAATATATGTTTTGCCATGGGCGATAGGACGCCAAATATATATCAGTATCGAATGCTCGATTTCCAGTGAGTCACCCTGCAGTGAGCCAGTGCAGTGAGCCAATGCAGTGAGCCAGTGCAGTGAGCCAGTGCAGTGAGCCAATGCAGTGAGCCAGTGCAGTGAGCCAGTGCAGTGAGCTAGTGCATTGAGCCAGTGCAGTGAGCCAGTGCAGTGAGCTAGTGCAGTGAGCCACCAAATCAAACCCTTGTACATACAGTAAATCCCCGCATATAAGAACCTACTTTTTTGAGAGCTAGGCTGAAATAGGTTCTTATTTTAAAGGTACTAAGACAAATTTCAAGGTATAACGGTTCACTTGATAACGAGTATATGCTCGAAACGTCATGTTTTAAACATCTAAGCTATTTTTGGTACTTAAATCATTTATATATTATATTACTATAACGGCTCTTATTTGTAGAGTGCTTTGCGTAGGCCACTTTAGAACCTTCGCCAACGATTTTCAGCCCTATTATTTGTTTTTGCAGGGTTATAATATATCTAATAACTAATGCTAAGCTTTCAAACTGCAAGGGAGGAGATTCAAACTTTAAAAGCCCACTGGGACAAAAATGACAATCCAAAATCAACTTTGCTACCCCTGCTTTAAGAACATATTTTTCATGAAACTGAAACAGGTTCTTAATTACAAGTTGCATAAGTTAGGAAAAACAGCCTCTTGGTTCTTATTTTTGTAGGTTCTTATATGCGGGGATTTACTGTATAATGTNTCTTATTTGTAGAGTGCTTTGCGTAGGCCACTTTAGAACCTTCGCCAACGATTTTCAGCCCTATTATTTGTTTTTGCAGGGTTATAATATATCTAATAACTAATGCTAAGCTTTCAAACTGCAAGGGAGGAGATTCAAACTTTAAAAGCCCACTGGGACAAAAATGACAATCCAAAATCAACTTTGCTACCCCTGCTTTAAGAACATATTTTTCATGAAACTGAAACAGGTTCTTAATTACAAGTTGCATAAGTTAGGAAAAACAGCCTCTTGGTTCTTATTTTTGTAGGTTCTTATATGCGGGGATTTACTGTATAATGTTGTATGGTGATAAACATGTTTGCATAATCACAATAAAAAAAATTGCAATCAATGCTAAAATTCATTCATAAATCAGAACGTTTCTTATAGCCCCAGGACGTACAAATAAATCTTTGTTTTTCATCTTTCTCGTATCATTTTCCCCGAGTACAATTAATGGATACTATATGTATCTATTTGACTACCTAAATCTGTTGCTAACTTTTCAATTTTTTACTTAGCAGTTGCGTGTAATTTTTGTTCAAGCAATTTGTCCGTAAGGAGAGACCAACAGGAACTTTTGTATAGCCTTTATTATCTCCATATTTTGTTATGTTTTATCATACTCTGCAATTACAAGGAACGATGATCAAAATTAATTTTCATGCCGCACTACCACATAAATTGGTTCCTCGTGTCCTTGGTGTAGCTTTTATGTCCTGTAGGACTCAAAGGCACCATATGAAATAAAAAAATCATTGCTTTTTGGCTTGAAATGACATTTTTTTGTCAAATACTGTTAAGCCTGGTTTCCATATCATCGCAGCAGTCGGTGAGAGATCGCACATCGATCGGCGATGTATCCCTGCGATGCATCATCGTTCTATTGGCGATTGATCGGAAGACTTGTTCCCATATAATCTGAACAGTCAACAACTGGTCGTAGTCGTGGATCGCCGACTGATCGGGAATCCTTATGCTCATATCGAAACATATTTGTCTTGTGTGCTGGGATGGTGTACAGGTCAATTAATGAGGAAGCCCCCAATTACCTTGCAACTTTGTTCGAGAGGTTGTCGGATAATAGTGTTAGAGAGCTTCGAAATACAAATACAGACCTGAGGCTGCCTTTCCTAAAAACGTTCAGTGGTCAACGGTGCTTTGCTTATAGAGGAGCACGATTATGGAATAGCCTTAACGCTGATGTCAAGACAGCGTCGACCTTAAATCGATTCAAAGCTGCATATAAAACCAGCCAGTAATATTTTCGGTTGAACTCCTTATTTACATACCAGTTTTATTTTTATCTTTATCGTTACTTGTAAATTTTGATTAGATATATTTATTTTGTTATTATTTTACAGGGCAATTTGGAAATCAGTATTCAACTGTATATTTAACCCTGTTTAAAGAATTTAAAATTAAATGAAAAAACGAAATGGATCGATGTTCGTTTCCCGACGTTGCAGTGCAGCCAAAAAGCATGTTTCCATATTAAGAATCTTGATCGCAGCAGTCTGAGGCTATACGGTGACTGGTCTGCGACGGTTGAAAAACTTCAACTCACCTCAACTCTTCGGATGCGTACCCGTACTGTGCCCGTCTGATCGGCGACGTCGGGGACATCATTCACCAAATGTTTCCTTTTAATTCAACCGTCCCCGATGTGTCCCCGAGCCTGCCTCGGCAACGCGTCGCCGACTGTCACGACCAGGCTTTACTCAAAATATAGGTTTTTAATGCCGTAATCAGGCGTGCATAATGTTCAAACCTGCCTGGGAGCGGTAGAACTTCTCTGAAAGGCTGCCTGCATATCAATTTTGTGCAGCTAGGATAGAGAAGTCTATTACTAGAACCAGTAAGAATGCAGGTATCAAACAGTAAGTTTTTACACACGGAGCAACGCAATAATCCAGAAATCAAGGGCCGCTTAAGAATCTCAGCTTTGAAGGGTTCACTAAAGAACTGCATGCCATGTGGGGAGGTAAGAAGAAAATTGGTTGGAGCACGTGCAGTGAGGATTGAAAAAGCAATGTGTCACCTTTTGTTTGCTATTATTCATCATCTTAATGCAATTACATTTCATGAATAACTATTGAAAAACTGCCTGCAAGATATTAGTTTGGAAACTAATCACAATAACATTTCATAAGAACTATTTAAGAAAAACTGCCTGCAAAATATTGCTTTGGAAAAAGCTGCCTGGGAACTTTGTTCCCATGTTTATGCACGCCTGGCCGTAATTTTGCCGTTTCTCCCCAAGAAAAACAAGATAACAATCACTATCAGATTCCATTAGTCTTTGACACAAATACACAAAGGGAACATTTAACGATCAGCAGCATATTGACATTTTGGTGACTTTCCAAAAGTGTAAGATTTTTATTCACCGGGTAGAAACAAGGTTTTTCGAAACTTTGGTGAAATCATAATGCCTGTCAAATTTCATAAAGAAGAGCAGCTCGCCATTGTCAGAATGGTGGTAATACTCTCTATCTACCCAATGTTTTAAGGCCAATTTTTATGACTTCTTTGCTTTTTTTTAAGGATGATTCCCTAAGAGAGATGATGCAATCGTTTCTATTGTCAACTGCCAGTCAGCAAGAGATTTCTTCCCTGGACAGCAAGGTATCCAGAAAATTCAATTTTCTTACCCATTGATAATCTTTATATTGTGTTTTTGTTTCCAAATGTTCCTTTCCTACTTTCTCACTTTCGGTCTTCGTACCGACAGAGTAAAATTGCACTAAAGATGGCAGCAAGGATCTTTCATCAAGATGTTGATCGAGCTCCCTATAGAATCCTTGAAAATTTGTAATTAGAACGCAGTGTTTCTTTGCAAAGGCAACACAGCTCTTTCGTGACTTAAAGGGTCTGTTTCATCCAGCATGCCTTGCACGTGCCATCTCTTGGCCTATAAAAATGGCGACAACAAAGGCCAAGCAAGAGACGGTACGTGCAAGGCATGCTGGATGAAACAGACCCTTTAAAGGACAAATCCTGGTTTGGTATGATTGATGATAAAATACAAGATTATGTTGTTATGATTGGTGTTTCGTACTTTTTTCCACCATTTTTCATCGTTTCTCTTCGAAGTCACCCATTCAAACAAGCGATTTGTGCGTAGTGACGTCATTTGTGCAAAGTTCCGGGAGAATCTTTACTGGAGACGACGTCACTGTCCACAAGTCGCTTATTTGAAAACATAATTTCGCAAGGAAAGGCAAACAATTGTGGAAAAAAGTACGATACACTATCCATGACAGTATAATNTTCCTACTTTCTCACTTTCGGTCTTCGTACCGACAGAGTAAAATTGCACTAAAGATGGCAGCAAGGATCTTTCATCAAGATGTTGATCGAGCTCCCTATAGAATCCTTGAAAATTTGTAATTAGAACGCAGTGTTTCTTTGCAAAGGCAACACAGCTCTTTCGTGACTTAAAGGGTCTGTTTCATCCAGCATGCCTTGCACGTGCCATCTCTTGGCCTATAAAAATGGCGACAACAAAGGCCAAGCAAGAGACGGTACGTGCAAGGCATGCTGGATGAAACAGACCCTTTACAGGACAAATCCTGGTTTGGTATGATTGATGATAAAATACAAGATTATGTTGTTATGATTGGTGTTTCGTACTTTTTTCCACCATTTTTCGTCGTTTCTCTTCGAAGTCACCCATTCAAACAAGCGATTTGTGCATAGTGACGTCATTTGTGCAAAGTTCCGGGAGAATTTTTACTGGAGACGACGTCACTGTCCACAAGTCGCTTAGTTGAAAACATAATTTCGCAAGGAAAGGCAAAAAATTGTGGAAAAAAGTACGATACACTATCCATGACAGTATAATCTCGCATTTTATCATCAATCATACCAATCCTGGACTTGTCCTCTAACATCCTGCTCTCCTATGCAGAGGTTCCCCTATCATTTTGCCCCTGTCAGTGCAAGGATTAGGATACTGCGTAGCGGAATTTACAAGGAACCTCTGCGTAGGAGAGTAAGGAGACTTGGGGTCAGTCTATCAAAATCAGCACCCAAAATGCACATACAAATTTGGTTACAACTTTCTCCCTTCCTTGAACGAAAGGACTATGCACAAAAGGCATCTGAAAAGGTCGATGACCGGTTGAGCTGAATGAAATCTGTTACTTATAACAAACAATCTCTTTCAGATCCTAAACATGAGCCTCTTCAAACAGATTCTTCTTGACTGCAGCAATTCAATCTTGTTTTATGGATAAACATTTTGAATGGTTCTTGTGTTTTGATGGTAGCATGAAAATTCAGCTTTTATATAAAATATTTCCTGCAGCCTAAAATTCTTGCAAAATTTCCCGAGAACGGTGTTCCCCTGTTCCCACACATAGTCGGCCTCTGAACAAATAGATGCCACATGGAAGGCATGTTGGTTGCACAGGCCTCTTTAAATTGGTTATGCATTGACAGGAATCCTAACTTTTAAAATATCTACGACTTTCTTCAATCAGATTCATGAAACGGTAGAGGGAATCAATCAATTGAAGGTTCAAAGAGATTTCTTCTTGTCATTTGCTAATGATCCGCAGGTACTAATTTTGTTGTTTTATTTCCTTAGTTCATGTAGCATTCATCTATCCATCATCGTCATCATCATCATCATCACCATCATCATAATCAATCATCATCAATGTTTTAAGATTTGATGTTTGAGAATATAATTTAGAGGCCCTTTACCTGAGACCCGGCATTTTCATGCCGGCACGAGTTTTCATATCGGGTGCTGGTCTGAGCTACTGTTGTGTTTACATGATGTCGGGGCGACATCAAACTTTCGTTTCGGGGCGACATGAAAATTTCATGTCGCTTTTTCATGCCGACATGAAAACTCATGCCGGCATGGAAATGGGATGAAAATCTCATGTAAACACAACTTTTTCATATCAAGGCGATATGAAAACTAAATGTACGTGACAAATGTATGACGTATTTGGAAAATTTCATGTCGGGTCTCATGGTGACATGAGTTCATGCCGGCATGAGTTTCATATCGGCTCTCATGTAAACAAAGTGCATTTTCATGGCGGCATGAGTTCATGTTGGCATGCATGGGAAAAGACAAGTATAGGATTTGTAACATTTCCCTCACAGCTAAGTGTAGCAACATGCGCATGCTCCGCTCCGTGTGCATTTCTTTGCCCTCATGTGACACGCGATCATTATCCTCGAAGCTCTCCCACAGCTCTAGGTGATCCAAAGGCGAAAAGTGGATCTTAAAAATTTGCATTTTTATCCCTCGAATTTTTTTAAGAGACTGGCTTATTTGATACCCTATGGTAGGCAAAAGAATAGCGACCTCGGATCCACCTGTATTATTTTCATATCCAGTCCGAGGCTAAAGCAACAGGGCATTTTTAAATCACAAGACTTGGCCTACGTACAAATCTCCTATTGCTTGGAGCCGAAATGGAAAATTCTATCTCAATTTTTATGCCTCGAATCTTCAAGAAAGACAGTTTATTTCTGTCTCAATTTGTCAGAAGAGAGTTCAATTATTGGAATCCACATGTATGTTTTTGAAATATGTGATGGATTTTTGCAGAAAGAAGGAAACAGACCATTTTTGGCTCATTTTCGAAGCAGATTTGGCTGACCGCGTATGCGGAAGTAAGTTCCTATAAGCAAATGTTACATATCTTTTGGCATGATTTTCATGTCGGGTCTCCATGTAAAGGGTCTCTTACGGGATAACGGAATTAAACATCTATCCTATTGGAAACCCAGCATTTAGAATATACGTTTTGTAGAGCCTACAGTTGCGTTTATCGCCATTCCAGCGTCTCATTTGTTTTTGAAAATAGGAAGGATGCTTGATTCTTTAAATTTATTGCTGTAAAAACTGCCACAGTTTACTTCCAAGGTGAGCTATGGTTTCAACTCCAAAGAACGTAATATGTACCTTGGGAGTTGCATGTCAGTGCCATGCCTAAGATGCATTAGCTGCATGTGGTTTGCAGCTAATGTTTAGCTGCATACATATATTCTTAATGAACGGTGGATCGAGATCGGATTTTGTTTCAAAAATTTCAGTCATTAGCATCTGTAGGTTTCTTACGCGGATTGGCACCGAATGAGTCTGCTCCAGAAGAAAACCAAAATATGATTTCAAGTAACGTTGAAAATATCACGCCATCTTGTTTTGGGGGTAAATTTTCAGAAAATTGCTGTTGGAGATTTACGAAAAACATAAACAAGTGATTGAAACAAGATGCATAAACTTGCATAAACCGTCAAAAACTTAAAGGCATTGAGTCCGCATAAATAGCGCGCTCGTGACCAATATCAACTTCTTTTCAATCATAAAACAATAGTTGTGATTAATCGCTGTTGAAATTAAACCAAAGAAATTCCTGAGGATAATGCAAGGATGAAGAAATCTTTAGTCTCCACTGCTAATGACTTTAGCACTATTGTTCGATAACAAAGGGCGGTTAGCGGTTTGTCAGCAAAAATTCAGGAGAGCGTTAACGCTCAGCTATTTATATGGACTCAATGCCTTCAAACTTGTTTCATAAACTTGGTCCTGTATTTTCCCTGATGATATTGAGGAGGAAAATAATATATAGCAATTTTCACTTGGACCTAAACCAATGAAATAAACTGCAAGAAAGCGCTGTTCTTGAAAGCAAAACATAAATTTAGTCCAATCAAGCTGTTGGAAACTTGCCTTTGCGACAATAATTTTGTAAATAGCGCCACAAATTTCAACGGTTGTAACTTGCTCTTTGTTTCTTTGAAGTCAACCTTCCTGTGTGGCGTTCATATATCGATCCTCGTAAGCTTTCAAATGTTTTGGACAACTTCCAAACTTTTAGAATATATTTATTCCTATGTATATAAATTACGCTTTCCAGATTGACACTGTTTCATCAATATATTTTCTTAACATTTTATAGAAGTTCATAAATGACTGGCTGTATTCTCAAAGTAGAGATTTAAAGGTGAGAAACTTTCCCAGTTACTTGCATAAAATATAAGATTTTTTATCTATCAAAGTTACGTTGTAGCAACCTGGGGATGGGGGTAACTACCATGTATACCGGTACACGATGTTCCATTTTTGAGGTGCCCTTTTCAGGCAGAAAATAAATTTTAGGGTGTCATTTTTGGTAAGATCACAAATGGACATAAATTTTTCTGGGGTGCCATTTCAGAAGAATAATCTTTAGAGTATCAATTTTGATATAATTTCATATACTTGGTTAGAATTTTTGTCAACATTTTAGGGTATAGATCTTGAATGGCCCGTAAATTTTAGGGTATGCCTTTTGGAAAATTTGTAGATTTTAGGATGTGACTTCACAAGTCAAAATGGCACACCCCCGTCATCTGCCTGTTGAAGTTACCCCCCCCCCCCATGTGTAGCAGGTCCGTCAACTTGTAAGTTGTTGCCCTTTTATGCGCCAAATGAGGATGAGTCTTTGCACTACCCGATTATGGTGCACTATTTATCAGGAAAATAATATTTTCAAAGCATGTGTTTGGTTCGTACCAATTCTCAAAATGATAGGCTTGATAGACTTGGAATNCTGCCTGTTGGAGTTACCCCCCCCCCCCATGTGTAGCAGGTCCGTCAACTTGTAAGTTGTTGCCCTTTTATGCGCCAAATGAGGATGAGTCTTTGCACTACCCGATTATGGTGCACTATTTATCAGGAAAATAATATTTTCAAAGCATGTGTTTGGTTCGTACCAATTCTCAAAACGATAGGCTTGATAGACTTGGAATTTTTTTTTATTGACACCGAAGTTCTCAAGTTCTGAGAGTTCCAAAAGGCGGAGAGTTTGGCACTTTGACACTTTAAAAGAGAGAGCCTCTGGAGAGATTCTTGTTTTTATGAGCGAATCGTCATGGTAAGTCAGAAACGTACCTTTTTTGGATTCTTGTGTTTGACTGGAAAATATGTTTCTGTCTCTGGGAAGTCTCTGTTTTCTGAATTTGGTATGTTTGACATTTTGCTAATCAAACATACCCTAAGAATCTGCCAGGATTTCTGCTAGAGATGTATTTTTTGTCCGTCTCCCAACAGGAAGAATTTTTTCAAGCATTAATTTTCCAATGAAAATGGCAGTACAGATGGACAGTTTTTCACTTAGAATTTTCAAACTTTAGCGTGATTTTTGCTGATTTTCTGTAGTTTACGGGAAATGGCTTCAGGAATAGGTTCAAGGAAGAAATACACGTATTTTTTTATAAGAAACTGCCCATAAGAAATTCAACTCTCAGATCGCCAAAAAATTAAGAAACTCCAGTACTGGGAAAATATAAGTTAAGAAACTATCTATTTTGATATAAGGAAATCCTTGACATATTTTTACTTTACTTTCACTTGTTTCCTAATGTCTAAACATCGGAAAGGCTTTAAAAACCTTGTTTTGAAATGTTCATGAGGGCACAGGTAGTGAACATGAAAATTGTTATGGAGCCTCTAAGAAACTCGTAAGAAACTCTGAGTACTCAAAATCTGATAAATTTAAGAAACTTTTAGTACTGGGCGAAATTCTTAGTTTCTTATAAAAAAATACGCGTAGACGGATTGGCAACTGAGTATCATTCATTCCTAAATGATCTTAAGGTAATCAACTTTTGATTGGAATAAATTCGTTGCAAAATACGAGTTACTAACCACAATAGGAGTTGTATCTTTTAAGACGCTTAAAGGAAACTCTTGTACGAATCTCGAATTTTGTTTACAGACCATGACAGATGTTACAGGGAACCCGGAGGATGAAAGGAAATCTGAGTTCTTCAACCAGCCATGGACACAAGAAGCAGTTCATCGATTCTTTTATAAGCAGGTATGGCTATCATATTTTATCTTTGTTCCTGGGTGTATACACCTCTTCAATATAGCAGCCTCGTTTTGGAAATGTATCAATATTTCTTTCTATTGTTCAAAAGCTTTAGTCTAGTTTCGCGTTGTTGAACTGCTGGCGATTGTGATGTTGATTTTAGGACGATATAAAGTTTAAAAACTTATGAGGGATTTGACCGTGAAAAATCGTTCACCCCGAGTCATTTTCACGGTGAAATCCCTTACAGGATTTCAAACTTTGTATCGCCATAAAATCAAAATTACTACCGATAGCAACATAAAAACTTGCAGTTGGACTAAAGTTTGAATGCTAAATCTGGATTCGGCCTCTAAAATTTCGTATCAAAGAATTCTGAATATTTTCCAAAACGAGGCTGTATATTGAAGTGGTGTTTTTAACGGATACTCCATCATCATTCACAATGACATAGTTAAATTCGATCTATTGGATTTACCAGTTAGAAGTCAGAATGTCATAACCTGCAATCGTGGCCAAAAGGTTAGTGGACAGCCGTCAAAGAAGGCCCAAATGCGACCTCTTTTAGAGTTATACCCTTCTCTTGGTTTAGAAACCCCTCCCCCTGAGGTCAATGTTGTAATTTTCCATAAGCAAATGGTTCGTGAACTGATTCTGCTGTCTATCTGTTCCAACAACATTGACTTGGGGGGGGGGGGGCTTGATGTTCGAGAAACCTAGGTTTCGGTCTATCGTCCAATAACTTTTGGCCACGATTGTGGTTTGGTTTAAGCTTGAAAGTGTGAAGGTGTATTCTCGTATGTAAAACTCTTCGAAACTTATGTCTAGTCAAATTTCGCTGCATGTCTTTGAGTGTGTTTGATTGGTACGAATTCTGAAAACGGTAGACTTGGTAGACTCGGAATTTGTGCTTGATTGACTCCGAAATTTCGAAAGCGGCAGGTTTTGCATTTTTGGAAGGCCTGCTGAACTTTTTGCTCCTAAAGGCAGAAGGTTTGGCAGACTTTGGGAGATTCTCATTTTCATTTACGAAACTCTGAAAACGAGGCGAATTTGCTCGCGTTGCTATGGTGATCGACAACGTTACTCTTTGTTGCCAAGCACCAGACTCGTAATCGTGTTTTTCAACTGGAAACTTCGTTTTCGTCAGGATGAACCTGAAACCTGCTGTTTTGAAGAATTTAGTGTTTGATTGGGAAATGTGCGCACGGCTTTTAACTCCATTCATTCCGTTATAAAAATAGTGGACAAGGAACATAGGAAATTTTCAGTCATATGCAAAATGAGACAAATTTTGGCCTTTTTTGAAGTTGCATTTTTTATATTTAAAACTCTATTTCTCTTTTAAACAGGTCCAGCAGAAGAGAGCAGAGCTAGAACAGGCATTAGGAATTCGAAGTTCCTCATAGTGATTCGAAAGATATGCAACCAGGCAATCATTCCTTAAAACGATAAGTTCTTTAACAAAGACAAAACTCATGTTTCGTACCGAGAAGTTATCGCAAAAAAGACGTTGTAGTCTGTCTCAAATTAGCTGTCACCTACAAATGCCCGTGAATAACAACGATAGAAGTATTTTTCAAAGGAATTTTGCGTTATCGCAAATCCCAGGTGACATCTTATTTGAGACTGACTTTAGAGCAATAGTAGGTTGGTTAGATTTGCACCAAAACCAGCTCTGAATTGGTGACATACCCCATATGGGGATTCTCCCTAACAGAGTACTCCCAGGGTGATGCATCCCCATTCAAGTAGTTTTCAATTCTAAGTAACTTCAACGGCAAAGATGTGTAGGTCATCCATCTAAATCGGCAACTTCGCAAACCCTATCTATTACCCTTCTTTTAAAAGAAACCAGGATCAGGCCATATCACTAAGATTTTCTGAATTCAATATGAACATTTTCGCATTTTAATACTGAAAGTCTCTTTAATGATTTCTTATTTTTTGAATGCACAAAGTTTCATGTGTTTTCTAAGTCTGCAGCAGATATGTTTCTTGACATATAAAACATGGGATGGGAATATACAGTGTTGTGTTGGGCTCAAAAACATAAAACTGCTAGTTAATATTGCTGAAACATGAGGATTCGATGGCATATTTGCCATAACATCGGAGCCTGCGCCCAGACTCTCAGGCAATAACGTCCTTGAATTTAAATCTTAAAAGTTTGTGACTACTTCTCAGATATAGTTCTAGAATGCTTGAAAATGTGTGCCTTCTCGGTGACAGCCCAAGTATGAGTTTCTTATAAACCATACCAATTTCTTGTTATGAGAAAACGTGTATTAAGCTTGAAGGGATAAGGCATTTAAGAAAACTTTATTTCAGTAACTTATATATTACCAGTATATTTACTTGAGGACGTACAGTAAACTAGGAAACTTTTGTTGTGTTATCATGTTGCGGTGACTGACTTTTAGAATAGTTCTGTTCCCTGAAAAGATGGGTTTGCGCTGTTACTCTGGTGGAAACTCGTTTGCCAAACATTTGAGGTTTCGCAGGTTTGCCTACCAAACAAATTGTTTGTCCGTGTCAAGATCTTAAATATTTGGCGAACAACGTTTGTTCATTTGGCCAGGGCTCGAGGGAATTCATGAAATCGCCACAGCAAAACAAGGACATATTTTGTAACACAATAGTATCAGTTACTTTATTTGACTCCTCAACTCAAAGCGATTAGCGATTGCAGACAAAGGAAATTCTCTCAACCAGTAATTCAAAACAAACAAGGCCGCAAAAGTTGCCCCGAAACCAGCAGGGCAAACACTCTCCTTGTGCACGCGAAAGATTGTTTTTAAGCGGAGTTATGTGCTTAAAACGAAAGAATAAGGGTAAATCTGGAGTTTTACCCTTCTTCTTTCGTTGTAAGCACACAAACCACCCTTTGCATGCACAAGGCGAGAGTTTGCCCTATGGTTTCGGGGCAACATTTGCGGCTTTGTTTGTTTTGAATTACTGGTTGAGATAATTCGTTAATCGCTTTGAATTGAGGTGTCAAATAAAATATCTGATGCTATTGTGTTGCTGAAACGCAATGCTGCTTTGTTTCAGAATTTTGGGTTCTTAGAAGCCATGTTTTCGTGTGAATTTGCGTCCCTTTAGAGACTATGAAGTTGTCCTTTTCAAATAACTTGAAAAATCCAATTTCTGTCTCTCAGATCTGGGCCTCTGGAGTAAACTCACTCATTTTATTGTTGGTTTTCAAAGAAAAGACATGGTTCTCAGGCTTTTAACTGAAGAAGGACTGGTGGCCTGCAGACAGCAAACACACTTAGCAAATGCTGTTTACGCCCACTTCAGATCACGTGATTCATTTTTCATTTTACTTTTTTAACCACGGTAGCCCCGTCAGTCTGCAGAGACTGCTTTACAGGGGGCCGTGCAAAATACTATTAAAACAAATTTAAAATCTTATTTACGGTTAAGCCTTATTTACAATTAATATAATATAAATAGATAATAGATACAAATAGAAATGTTCCTAAATTTATCAAAAGAAAAGTAAAAAGAAAAACCAAAAACCCTCTAAAATTTCTTTTTAAGCCTCTTTTTGAAAGTTGAAAGGGAGGGTGCATGTTTGACATCTGAACTTAATTGGTTCCAAACCTTAGGCCCTCGAAATGAAATGGACTTCTGCCCATTTGACGTTTTGAAGAAAGGAACACGCAAGTCAGCTTCGGTATTTCTTAGTCTCATTGTGTTGAGAGCTGAATTTTTTACAAATAACTCAGACAGATATTCGGGCACAAGACTATTTGTTGACTTGTACATTATAGTCGCTGTTTCACTTTGAATAATGTCTAAGATAGTTGGCCATGTCAGCCTTTTGATCAGACCAGCTGCTGAAACATCATAGCTGCTATTTGTAACAATTCTGGCAGCTCGATTTTGTAATTTTTGGAGAGTGTCAATTTGGGTTTTACCACAGCATCCCAAACTGAGCAACAATACCTGAAGTGGGGTTCAACAATTCCTCTGTACATCTTACTGAGCGTTTCCTCAGGGAGAAATTTCTTTGCATACTTAAGAAAACCTAAGGCTCGAGACACTTTAGTTCTCATACACTTTATATGCTCATCCCAGACAAGATGACTGTCCAACTGGACACCAAGGTATTTAGTCCTCTCCACAGTCTCCTGATTATCCTCTTAGGGAAATTTTCTTTTCTTAAAGGTAAAACTCCATACAATGAAAAGTGCGATGCGGGTAACTGTTTCAACAGATAATGAGATGATTTCCCAAGTGTATGGTCACATGACCTGAAATGGGTATAAACAATGTTAGCTAAAGTTGTATTGGACCCGGCCCGGGGGGCGGCGTACTTAGTCTATTTGTCAGACGGGGATGTGCCATTTTGCAGGGTATCGTTTCCACGTATTTTTTCCAGACGGGTTTCAAAAGAGGGCAATTTTTCTGGAGCCGGTGGTCAAACATGTCAAAAGGGACATTTGGTTACATCTGGTTGTTACTTAGTCCAATTTTTGTGTTTTTGAGTATACCTTTAATAATTTTTTGCTAGAATCGGGTGGGTGTCGTTTGGAGGGAAAATTCTAGAAACGGGTAAAAAAAACAATTTTGTCGTGAGCACGTTCCCGTACAAATTTGGGTAAAGAAGCCCCCCCCCTTGGCTATTGGATCATGAAGATTGACAAGAATGTTCATTTTGGAGACAATACTGAAGGTGAATTTGCAGTTTTTAGCGCCAAGCGCTGAAATCACAGAAGACCTAACGCAGTTGGCGACCCTTGTCATAACGCTCAAGTGGTGGGTCTTTACCTGGGATCGAACCCTGACTGTTCTGGCTGCATCGTCACAGGATTACGCCACTGCACCACGACAGCGTCAATAGATAATGGCTTGCAAGATACAAGATGATGTTTTCGTTGGCGTTGCTGTCCTGGTTTCGTGAATTATACTGTTGGAAAACCAACAGAATTCAGTGGCTTTGCCAAGGAGTAACACAAGATAACTGAGGCAAGATAAACTTATCGGTGAGTTACTTGTTCAACATTCTATTAAAAAGATGGTAAGCATGAGATACACTTCTATAAATAACATTAAACATTATCAAACATACAACTCATTTCATGCCAGTGAAATTAATTGATGGCAAACCTTGGTTCAAAGCTGACACCTGCAAGTTTTGAGCCAAGTAATGGTCTTCCTGTTTGAAGTTAAGAGGGAAAAGCACACTTGATGGTTGGCCGAGCTGACTTAAGCATACTGGAAGATAAAATTTTGGGGAATACCTAATGAAAAATCCTTTGTTTACGAGAATTGTGACACTTGCGGCTAATTTTTGCCAGAATATGGCCAATTTTTGTAACGTTTTCCAACGTTGGGGGGGGGGGCCTCCTACATGCCTCCAACGCCTATGCGAGCTGAGACCTGTCTGGTGACCTGAAGCGAAGTATTCTATAGAATGTCAGAAAATACCGTTCAAAAGTTTCGACATCTCATCTCATGTTTAACTATCGACTCTTTCGTATAAGACAGTGATTTTATTTATCAGCTAACTTTTTGGTTGCAAACTCACATAAAAAATGATTGAATGAAATCCAATCTTGGGGAGAAAAAACCATGAGATAGTAAACGATATGATTCATGTTGGCTTCGAAATGGGGGCCTTGAATTGAAATTCTCAGACAGTCAGAAAGACACACTATTTTTCCTGAGGAAAGAAAAGTTTGGATGTGACACTGCGTAGTGCTCAAGATATCTCAAGATAGTGAAAAAAATTCCTCATTTGCCTGGTAGGTTAGTAGATGATAAATTCATTTTTAAATTTATGATCTCAATGTTCATTCTATGAATTTGTAACATCAAAATAAATAGCAGTAACATAATGGCAATATATGTGTTTGCTTGAAAACAAATCTGAATTTTGAAAATGTTTGACCATCTATTAATTCAATTCATCTTACAGAATATCTGTTGCATTTATTGCGTAAAATGGAATATTCCTCCCTCTTGCTAGCCACCAAGTTTGTGCCTGGATTGAACTGCAAAACAACACAGCTTGACAATATAACAATAATCATATCATGTTTCTGAAACCAAACTAATCGACCTAACTTAACCTAAACTCTAACAATTTGCTTGAAGGATCAATCCAGGGTTGGTATCATTGATGATAAAATGAAAGGTTAAACTGTTTAGGAATGGTTAATCATACTTTATTCCAACTTTCTTTATCTTTTGGCTGCAAAATTATGTATTACAATCTGCAACAATTGTGCAGTGCTGACCTTGTGTTTAATTTCACTAGGCACTAACAAATTTTGCACAGTAAAGACAAAGTAATTTGGAATAAAGTATGATGCACCATTCATAAACAGTATACTGTAATCTTTCATTGTATCATCAATCATACCAGCTCTGGACTTGTCTTCTGAATTCTTCATTGACCTACAAAGTTTCATCCTATTTTCCCTGTTTTGATGGTTCAGACCAGTTCCGAATCATAACTACAATAACTAGGTTTTCAATCTTAGAACCAATAACATGGCTCTAAACTTGCAGCAAACACCTGAAGTGGCACATGCTTACCTAATTTCAAAATCTTACCTAATCACTACTAATAATCACGTCAACTGTCCAATAATCCAGCATTCGCCACAGCAGCAGTCAAACTCGTTGCTCCACTCAAATGTTCACTTAAATTTAAACTGTCTGTATTGATAGTAATGCTCATGTGGTCTAATTCATATGATAGCCTCTGAATAAGCTGTGAAAATTCAAAGTTCAATTTGGCTGCTATTTCACAAACTTCGGTGTCCAGTTTTGCAATTGCTGTATCAAAGTCTTTAGACAATTCATCCATTTGCTCACTGATAGACTGTGCAATGTTTTCTAAGCTTATCTTTGCTATGACTTGTTCTACAGCTTGTCGACCCTAGAAAGGAAGATCACCATCTTACAAGCATGTTTAAACCAGTCGAAACTTTGTGTTCAAGTTTAAAAATAAAAATCTAACTTTAGCATTCATGGGGTACCACAAATGTTCTTCAGCTGTAAAAATTCTTTCATACCATGGTAGAGATAAATATTTGCCAAGATTATATCTCTAATTTGATTTCAAACATATAAGTTACATTACAGCATTTAAAAAACTTTGGCGGGGTTAAAATATGCACAATCTACAGGGTTAAATGGTGTGTTCCGTGAACAAAGGATTGGGCGACACTGTTGAAACTGGCACAAGTGTGGGTTTTGTAAGGAGACAAAGAATGCATGGGTTTTCTTTCTTCTGCATATAGACAGATCCATATACCTCCTGCCTATTAACATTAAAGGGAACAAGCAAAGGTAAAAAGGTTAAATCATCAACTTAAAATGAAGACTCTTTCACGGCCCAGTGTGCGAGTTTGTCACAGCCTGCAGAAAGTACAGAACTTTTTCCTAGCAAACCCAGTATTTAGCTTGCAAACAGTAGCATCAAAATATTCAACTGTAAAATCGACTTTCTAAGTAAGGATTATGTCCTTTTAAATGTGATATTTGAACTCAGCACCTTCAAATAGGTTTCCCACCAACTTTTATCCTCTTCTATCATGTAATTCTTCTTTTAGAGGGAAATTATCCCAGACGTGACGATAAGCGCCACACCCTTTTTTGCTAAAATCAGCAAAATAAGGGCAAATTTCAAAATGCGATAATTATTGAATGACTTGAGATGTTAAGCTGAAATTTTTTGGGTAGCTTCCTTGTGAAGTTATGATATTTGGGTGAGAAAGCAGTGGAATCCAAGCACCAGTTCTGGCTCTTGGATAACTTCACATGAAATGCCCCAAATATAAACCAGGGCTCATTAAAAATATTTTGTGTCTGTGAGCGCAGAACCAAGTATAAAATGTGCCTGTAAGAAAAAATCAGCTGTAACTTGTAGTAAGAGACCGATAAATCGCATGTCTGCCTTTTCAGTTAGTCACTAGCGATGCTGAGAACTGCAAACTGGTCATACCTTCAAAGCATTTACATCAAATGTACTTGCTATTAAACCCTCACAATAATCTTTGAATCCCACACCAGTGACATGTATCTTGGCATCATGTGTCATTAGAGTCCTGAAAAGAAACATATATAATATACATACATACTTCGGAAAAGCAAATTTCCTGCAAGAGAACAAAAGTTTCAAGATTTGCTGAATAAGGAATCTCTTTCTTTGACCCATATGAGCTTAAAGTTTGTTCATTCAATTCATAATGAAACTAAACTTGTTTCATTAACCAACAGAATGTGTTGAGGTACAGTTGTGTGAGAGCAGCCAGAGCAGTCAGGTGGGCAGGGTTCAAGCCCAGTATAAACCACATCACTTGAGCATTGTGATAAGTGGCAGCAGACTCGATTAGGTCTTCTAAACTTCTGCAATCCCACCACTTGGTGCTGGAAACCTCAACGCCACCTAAAACTAAGGCTCAATCATTCCGGAATGTTTCATATTTGAGAGGACCATTACAAAAGAATTGTCCAATATTATGTAAACACCCTGTTTGCTGAACTCTCGTGTTCCTCTGATGCACTAGATGGCAATAATCAGTGCAACTTTTTCTGCATTTCTACCTATCTGAAGGCAGTTTCAGGACACTGCGAAGCTAAGCTTATCAAAGCAGCATCCAAATCATTCCTTTAGATGTAACCACACCTTGTGATTCTATATTTAGCCTGGAACTACAGAGGGCTGATAACTCTCCTCACTCTACAAGTAGGTTTGGCTGGGCAGGGACTCAAACAACCAACCTTCAGATTCGTTGTCAAACATGCTACCACTGAGCAACCCCCGCTCCATAAACGTTGCAAAAATTGTTAACACTTACGTATTAATATCCTCTGGGTTTTGACGGTACTTGATTGACTCTATCACTTCAGTAACACTACTAAAAGTATAGTTTACAGTTTTCAATGTCATTTCTTTTGTTTGTGGATCTACTATGGAGTATTCTAATGCATAGCACATGTCTGGCATCCCTAAGACAGCAGTTACAAAAGCTGGCATGTTCCAGTTGGTTCCAAGCATTCTCACTGTATGAAGTTTGCCATCTTTTGCCACTTTACGATCTAATACATCAACTGCTTTCACATTTGGCTTTAATTTATTTGGATATTNTGCTGAAGGCAGTTTCAGGACACTGCGAAGCTAAGCTTATCAAAGCAGCATCCAAATCCTTCCTTTAGATGTAACCACACTTTGTGATTCTATTTAGCCTGGAACTACAGAGGACTGATAACTCTCCTCACTCTACAAGTAGGTTTGGCTGGGCAGGGACTCGAACAACCAACCTTCAGATTGGTTATCAAACATGCAACCACTGAGCAAACCCCGCTCCATAAACGTTGCAAAAATTGATAAAAATTAACACTTACGTATTAATATCCTCTGGGTTTTGACGGTACTTGATTGACTCTATCACTTCAGTAACACTACTAAAAGTATAGTTTACAGTTTTCAATGTCATTTCTTTTGTTTGTGGATCTACTATGGAGTATTCTAATGCATAGCACATGTCTGGCATCCCTAAGACAGCAGTTACAAAAGCTGGCATGTTCCAGTTGGTTCCAAGCATTCTCACTGTATGAAGTTTGCCATCTTTTGCCACTTTACGATCTAATACATCAACTGCTTTCACATTTGGATTTAATTTATTTGGATATTTCCTCCATAGGGCTTGTGTTACCCTATCCCATGTGTGGCTGGAAGAAAATTTAATTTTTGACTTCATATATGAAACAACATGGATGTTGCAAAAGAAGGAGGCCAGGGCCTGATTACATGGCAGGTTTCACCACAGGACTGGAATTTCGGCCCTCCTATACTATCCAAGGTGAAATTCCAGCTCCCTTCCCTGCTGAGTGACTTTAATCCTCATTGTCACACCTAACTATTGCTTAATCTCTATTGTCTTGTTCCAGAGGCACTGGTGTAATCACAATAACTGTTTTCACCATTGGAAAACTAATTTGACAAGTGGCAGCAACTTTCAGCCCTGGGTTGAAAGCTCCCATGTAATCAATGATATTTTTACCCTGGGTAGGAGGGCTGAAATCCAAGCCCCATGGTGAAAATTCTCATGTAATCAGTCCCATAGAAAATATAAATCCTGCATTCTTTCCCAAAAATGTGCAGAATTTCAGATTATAAACCAAAAAAGATTCCTATGATTTCTAATTCCAGTAACTGCTCCCCAATCCAAGTACAAATTCTGCAAAGATTTACCATGGGTGGTTCAATGCCACAGTTGTGCTTGATTTCCAAAGCTGTAGGCCTTGCAGAGGAACTATTTCTATACTATTACTGCAAATATTATGGAGCTGTTGCGGAAGAGATTGGAGTTGAAAACTCCTCCACACTCCGCGGAATGATATTAAGTTTGCACTGCAGAAGCACACAACCTGAAGCATAACTGTGGTGTCTAATTGATGGATTATCTAAATCTGCTGCTAAAATACTTTGTTTCATTCACTATGTGACCATATAAATTTACCACTTTAGTGAAAATAGACAGAATTTGTACATAGATTGGGGAACAGTTACTAGATTCAAGAACCAAAGACCTGTTGTGCTTGGAGATCTTTTACTTAATCACATGGCTGCCATTTGATCAAAGAATTGCTACTTGATAGTGTACTTGACCGTTCCTAGCCATTTACTATTCTCGTTTCGAAATAATCCAGACCGGAAAGGTTGTATTTTGCGCATATGCAAGTGGAGTTTCCGCAGATGAGGACAATAGGTTAAAGCAATAGATTTCTTGTTTATTGCCAACTGCACGGTTCAGATTGAAAACTGTGCAAAGGTTCTGTGCATGCAAGATATTGCCCGCGTTATACAATCTTTCCAGTCTGGGAAATAATCTCAAGGACTGTCTTTGTACAAAGTTGGAGGTCAGCTTACTTCAAATAAAGTGATGATGATGATGATGATGATAGATGGCATCTATTTCAAATAGTCTATTGGTGTGCAAATCTCTGGTCTGCAAGGGCTATACACTTAGCCTGGGTACAGAATGTGCAGTCTTTCTTTTGTGTGAAATCAAAGGAACGGTAAAAAGAAAGACTGTGCATTTGTAAGTGATTATTCGTATCTTGATTCTATTGTAATATGAAACAATTAGAACCAGGTTACAGATTCTCTGAACTGCAACACAGTCAGCTTCTATAACATCTTTGCTTCCTATTCTTCAAAAATGAAAAGTTTGAAAGAACAGATTACTTTTATACCAGATTGGAAAGTTTGAAAAGTGCGCAGGGGATTTTCAAACGGGGATAAAAATGGCGCAAATAGTATGCAAATTTGAGTTAACAATGAGCATATCAGCATAGCACAACTTAAATACTATACAAGTAGATTGCACGTATGGCAGTGTGGATAACATAAAAGTGCCCGGGGATTAATCCCTCACGCAAATTTTCCAATCTGGCTTTTAGAGATCTCCTCCATTTTGCTGAGTCAGCCAAAGGCAAAGAAATCTCTTTGTGATGCGCAGTCTTTCTACTTTCAGCTTCTTTCAGTTTTACAAAAGAAATATTGCACACAGGTTACCATACTGTCTGCACACCCTGGGTGTAGTTTGGAAAACTACTATCTTCCTTCCTTCAGCTATATTTTCGTTTTAATAAGGCCAAGAGCCCACGACAAGGGCACAGCCACAAGGCACCACCACAGCACCCCAGAGTAAGCTCTGAAGTGATCTGAAATTCATTCGTACACTGATCATGAAACCAATACCAGCTACTGCATGACATGATAATAAAGTGGTGGTGGGCCTGGGCCATGGATGCGCCTACTACTGACTGGCCTATAAATACAGACCGAGAGGTGATTTGCATTCCTTGAGAATATAATTATTAGGCCCTCCCCAACTTATCCTATTTTCAATACATTCAGCAGCTCAATACTCACCCAAACACGTGCTGTGATGACCATAGTTTCATTCTGTAGAATATAATCTTTCTCAGTCCCTGTCAGACTTCTATTACAGGATCAAAACTGTGGCGTGGTCGCGTTTCTCTCCTGTACGACAAACGTTGCTGGCGCTTAAAGAAATTACACAAGTTCGAAACGTCCCAAATCCATCAAGGGTCAAAGTACACATTCTACGTCAAATTGAGATTAGTTCCCAATCCCAAATAGACCACTTCACAGAAAGAAAAGGATCATGGGTAAGTAGGGCAAAATTTGATTCTTCGATTTCGGTTCATGCGTTCATGGCTCAAATGGAATTTTAAAGGGAATCGACATAGTTAAAAGCTGGCCCGGGCCAGGTCAAAAATATAATCTATTGTACTCGACCACTTTGACGCATCCGGTTTCATTGTGTAGGTAAAGAAACAATGGGTTTGTGGGCGTTTCTTTAGCCTATTTATAGCGGCTACGAGATATAGCTATGTCTATTCCCTTTAAACGCATGAATTAAAATATTTTGACTGCCTGTTCCTCGAGAAACTGGTAATATTTTGGAAACTCTCTTCAACTGGAGCAAACGCAAAATCTCATAAAACTATCATTGACTAGAGTAGCGTCGCCCATTATGGCCGGTCGCCCATTATGGCCGGCTAGCAAGAGAAATTAAATTTCAGGGGACTGACGACTAGTAATAAAATTGCAATTGCGCGGAAAATCTTCGCTGACATCTGTTTTATCATGATTTGACCTTTACTGAAGTTTCAGTTCTTTTGCATTGAAACCCGACGAGATGGTTT
>REGL01000519.1:90464-111886 GCA_004194395.1 Aurelia aurita complex sp. Pacific | reverse complement strand
AGCGATAAATAGCTTCATGGACTGAAAATGAAGCAGCAGCCTCCAATGTCACAGCTCTCGTGAAAATTCCGATAATCCTCGGAGAGTTCCACTATTTCTGACCTCACAGAAATTATTTCTTACCTCACGTGAAGATACTTATCACTGCAAAATAGTAAGACAAAATGGCCGACCGCTGGTTTCAGTCATCAGGCAAATTTGGTCTTATGATGGTCATAGCTCCATCATTTTTCAACGGATTTTTACGGGGATGGTGGCAAACTTTAATGGAAAATCTGAAGAGCATCATCATGCAAAAGTTTGGAGAGAATCTTTTGCCGTTTTGTCGCAATCTTCAGACAAACGGGGCACAATTTTTTTGGGACACCCTGTACATGAATTTTATTGTACAGCAAATTTCAGTGTATAAGTTGTAAGATCATCTTATCACCTATTACAAAATGATGAATTTCAATTTTAGCACCACTGATATTGGATCGCTAAAAGTGTTCTAAGCGTTTCGTCAAGATTTAGCTGGGAGCTTCGCCCTCAGACCCCTTCATTCTAGCCCCCAGTCCCCTTCGTTTTAATACTCTCCCATTTAATTAGCCCTGGCCACGATGCTGCCCATTGCATTTGACCATGATTAGATCTTAGATCGCACATAAAAGTCCCTCATCATGAACTGCTCTAGAAGTGGATGCACGAAACGTTGGAAATAATGTTAAAGGAAGATAAACAAAAGCTACACAAAGTTAAACCAAGATAGTGTAAAGTTTTCACAAATTTTTTCTAGCATGGGGTATCAAAATAAGGCAATTTTTCCAGAGCAGGCTGTCAAAACATTTCAAAAGGGGACATTTTGTTAGATTGGTTCGTTTTTCGGTCAAATTTTCATGTTTTTGAGTATATTTTTCACTAATTTTCTCTAGCACAGGATATGTTTTGGAGCGAAAAACTCTGGAGCAGGGTAAAAAGATGTTGTTCGTGTGCACACCCCCGCACAACTTAGGTCAAGTTCCCCCCCCCTCCCCCCAGTAAAGAGTCATGACTGGAATCAGGAATTTGGCTGAAAACGTCGCAGGAGTGAGAGAATGAGGGGGCCTTTTGGGTACCCTCTCGATATATCACGAAAGAAATGATAGATTAGAATAGGAATAAGACATATATCATTCATAAACCTTTTTTAGATTGAACGTTTCTACCCTGGGTACCAGAGCCAAAAAATAATAAAATAAAAAAAAACAAAGGAAAGAAAGTTGGATTACAACCTCCTTTCTTCCTTCTCTCTTCCTTTTCCAAATTTTCAATTTCTTTCTAATTTTGAGGCTCTGGTACCCAGGTTACAACATTTCCTACAGCCCGTGAACACGTAGCCAAAGCTACGAGGAGTGTAGAAAACTGTCGAGGGATTGCCTCATCTATGCCTTAAAAAACACATACGGTATGCGTGACTCATTTGCACGGTACATAAAAGAAGACTTGAATAAATTTACCAGGCTATTGGCCTAATGTCTGTACGAGCAAAGCTTTTCTTGAGGGTTCGAGATTGCAGGGTTTAACTGCACGATTGTAGCTTATTGGGTACATAAATGTTTCTGAGCGGTTTTTTCCTTTTCTTTAGGCGAAACAGATGCTGATCCAATCCCGACTGGTGGTGGTGCATGTGCGTATTGTTCAAGATGCAGAAAAATTCAAAGGGGGATTCGTATTATGCGCCGCAATCATGATGACTTAATGTGCAGCTTTTATTGCACTGGTTGCCAAAGATCACGATTTGGTTGTTGGAGAATGTTATTACAAGCAAGAATAAGAATGCATAGACTCCGAAGAATCAGCAGACGCCAAAGATTCTACAAATGCCGAAGAATCAATAGATGCCGAGGGTTCCATACACGCCGAAGAATTAGTAGACGCCGAAGATCGCAAACACGCCGAAGAACCAGCAGACGCCGAAGATTCCATACACGCCGAAGAACCAGTAGACACCGAAGAATCAGCAGACGCCGAAGATTCCATACACGCCAAAGAACCAGTAGACGCCGAAGATCCCAAACACGCCGAAGACGCCGAAGACGCAGAAGACGCAGAAGACGTTGGTGATGAATTGGCCGTCGGAAAATTAATCTGCTAAGCTGCACAAACAATGCTATTAGGGAATGGTCATTATTGATAATATAGGGAAATGGGTTAAAGCACTTTGGAGATTTGCGTACACATTTTTAGCCCCTTGCATTCTGCCTATGTATTATTTCCGACCCCCAAACAGCCATAGAAATTGCAGCCACAGCGAGAGCTTTTCAAGGCCTCTTGCCCTCAAATCCCTTTCAAGGCAATCTCTATTTGATAGTAATCAGGCCCCTAGATACGGGGAAAGTCTTTTATTCCCAGAGGGCAGCCTGTTTAAATGATAAATGAAACTAATGAAAAATAGAGGTAACATATGCAGAATTCAAGATCTTCCTTTCCGTGTGTCCCAAAAAGGTATACGGGTTTGTTTAGGCCCAGCGATGTGACTTCAGCTTTAATCAATGTCTAATCACTCTGAAAATGTTCCTCGATAGTTAACTTGAACATAGATGCCCTGTTTGTTGATATTACACCCCGCAAATTATTTCCCCGCCAAAGTTTGAGTTTAAAATTTTCCCGCCTTGTTTCTGTTATTTCCCCGTTGAATTGTTTGTTTCCCCGTCAAAAGTTATACAAGTTCCATCATAGATGACTGCCGAAATGTTTATTCTGCCAGTCATGATAGTTGTAATAGGCGTCGAAAATGCGATTTTTAATTTCCAAAGGGATCGTTACTGGGGGCGGGGGGCGTGATATTGGTGCTTTGAGAGAAGAAATATTAATCTTGAAGGCTCATATCGGTACCAACCTGCAAACCAGAGCTGTGGTCTTTTCATCTGAGCAAATTCTTGAAGCAGGTCGAAATGAAAAGCTGAAATTCTAACTTTCCCCAAAAAATTCTAACTTGTCCCCAAAAAATCTAATTTGTCCTCAAAAAATATATATTTCAATGTACCAAAAAAATTAAGATTGTCTGGCTCTTGTGGGTTTCCGTAACGTGTATATCTGCTATCAAAGCACCAATGCCAATAAACGAGGTACCTATGTTAGAGTGATTAGCCATTGATTGAAGCTAAATTCGCGTCGCTGGAGCCAATCAAATCCTAGCCTGCGTGCAGACTTTACTTTCCACTGCGAAGGAGAGTCAAGGCGGATCCTCATAGGCTCTCCTTCGCAGTGGAAAGTAAAGTCTGCACGCAGGCTAATCAAATCCGTATACGTACTTTTTTGGGACACCCGGTATTTGAAAACATCATGAAGTTGGCTATTTCTCTTTCAGTTCTGCCAAAAATATAAGAACTCCACACATTTTCGGACTCCTGTTCAATTGCTTTCGCCCTTGTCCCTGTAATGATTAATGACCATCCATATCTTCGCTGAGTTTTGTAACTATTTCCTTTTTGTTAAAAGATGCCATGTTTTGCTTGTAAATGCTGTTCGTTAAAGATTTGTCAACTTTCTTTCGAACCGTCGCAAATGAGGATTCTAGAGTTAAATAAAATAAAAGCAATACAGCAAATTACTGGAGACTTTATCATGTATTTACTATACGCACGATTTCCTTGCTATTCAAATTCAAATGCAATACACAGTTGCCAGCCAGATACAGAACTAGAATCTACATTTCAGGAGCAAGTAAATTAAAGTAAATGAACGGAGATATATCGACATAATCTAAACATAGCACAAAAGAACGGCAGGCGCCACTAATCTTCCTTTTGTTTTCAGCGATCAAGAACATCAAATACAATAGGTTATATTTAGATGGACCCAGTCCCCCTAGCTAAGTTGCTTTTAACCCCGTTGATTTACTTTAAGGACCTGAATCGAATGTTGAACTCTCGTTACCATGCAAACTCTTTGTCAGCATTTTTCTAATTTTTGGTCTGGAAGATAAGCGGTTTTACCAAACATTAACATAATTTTACTGTGAATATCGGTCACATGCTTTTTATTCCATAGCCTACAAAACGCGTTAACTTTCTTTACTCGCGAATAAGGGTTCATCGGCATATCTTTGAACAAAAGTTTTAACATCCTAGTACTACTAAAACCCGCACATAAAGAACCTAAGATTTTGAATTCAGCATGTTCAGTTTCTTATGCAATGACGCACATCCAGTAATCAGGGTGTAGGTTCTTAACAAAGGGAGATATGTGAATCTATATCTTAGCTAAACTTATTTACACTTTTGGCCCTATCTATTCCAGTCCAAGCTTACCCAGTTTACCCCTGCAGGCCTTTACTATCACAGTTCACGTAATGTTTTGGNACATTAACATAATTTTACTGTGAATATCGGTCACATGCTTTTTATTCCATAGCCTACAAAACGCGTTAACTTTCTTTACTCGCGAATAAGGGTTCATCGGCATATCTTTGAACAAAAGTTTTAACATCCTAGTACTACTAAAACCCGCACATAAAGAACCTAAGATTTTGAATTCAGCATGTTCAGTTTCTTATGCAATGACGCACATCCAGTAATCAGGGTGTAGGTTCTTAACAAAGGGAGATATGTGAATCTATATCTTAGCTAAACTTATTTACACTTTTGGCCCTATCTATTCCAGTCCAAGCTTACCCAGTTTACCCCTGCAGGCCTTTACTATCACAGTTCACGTAATGTTTTGGAGTTCACGAAACAGCTTGATTGGCAAAAAGATAGCACTTATTTCCCAATGTATGAACAAAACGCTTTATTAAGAACCTTGTTAAGATATCAGCCTGAAATGGTTCTTATCTATTGGGTACAAAATATATTATTTCAGGCTGTAGGTTCTTAATAGATGAAGGTTCTTATGTGCGGGTTTTTGCTGTATTGCAACAAAAAGAAGCGGAATTTGCACAAATTCAGAGGTCAAACGCCCGGGAGGGGGGGGTACTTCCATTATGGCCTAACAGGGGCTCCAGTCGGTTTGAGGGTCGTACGACATGGCTACGAAATGGCCCTATCTGTCAAACATATACTACCAATTGGAGGTACTCCAAGATTCCTGGTCAGTTATAAGATTTCAACTCCGTAGGGTCCTCCGCACGGCAATATGGTCGTTGCAGCAGTAATTATCATTGAATTACTTGAATTGAATTATCATTGATTTTTTTGCTTCGTTCAGTCAGTTTTTACAATAGAAAATTTTGAAAAACTGCAGAAAATTTTTGCTACCAGACGCTACCAAATTACCCAATTTTTGGTCCACGAACAACCATTTGGGGGTTTCTATAAAAAGATACTACCATTTGAAGGTATTTTCCAAAAATTTTGCTTTGGCCCTCTTTAACCCTGACTGGACCCCCTGTAAGGCCACAATTGGAGTACCCCCCCCCCCCGGGGTCAAACGTCGATGAATCTTAGCAGTTTGGACTAACAAATTCGCTACGAACTCGATTTACTCACTCAAATCACAGTAATTGAGGACACATTTCCAGCAATCTTGATGGAAGAAAGATGGATTTAGCGTAAGATTTGAATAATGTATCTAATCTTTGTTTATCAAATGAATAATTATAACCAATTGCGCAAAACCTTCAAATCACTGACGCCCCTGTGTTGAATTCTATAAAACTGAGAAGAGCATTGTATCAAATCAAATGATCTTGAGTTGAAGAGCAGCAGTAATTTGCCTAATTTTATCAATTATTTAGTCTTCGCCGACGAGTGCAGATAACTTTTCTCACGCTGATGAAAAAATTGCATTTAATTTTGTCATAAAAACTCTTGCATGCTCACTGTGACAACTGTTCAATCGGCAAAATTAAGCTTACTGCTTCCTTATATCAGGGAATTGCAAATGAGGTCACAGTTGTGTAAGTGAGGCTCCACCGTGCAAGGAAGATCTCTCAGCTTGCTCTTGTTTATATGTCGCTTTAATATCAGCAACAAATATGGCTTCATAACGTAAATGAACAGTTTGATCCGAAAAGAGCAACGATCGACAAATCAGCTCACAGCGATTTGGTTGATATGCTATCTAGGATCATTTCTATTCTTGGTACCTATGTCGAATATCAAGGTGGGTTTGCAATTAAAGACCTATTGCTAACCATGATCCTCTGTGATGCCAAAGTCGACTTTCGTGTGATTTTCAAGCCCAGAGGGGCACTCGGCACAAACGCATACAGGGGAGGGGAGTCAGTCCGAGAAATTTTCAGGTAACCCAACAATATTAGTTTAGCTTCATTGCAACCATAATCTATTAGCTCAGTTTATAATTTGACATTTTTAAACGAACATGAAATATTCTGGAAACAATGTAAATTGAGGTTATGATTGCCTCTAAAGAACCCAAAAATATCATTTTGACTATTGATGCGAAAAAGATGCCATGAACTTGATTTTAGTTTATTGGACCCAAAAATATCACTTTCGGCAATATTCGGACCCAAAAATATCGGATTTACCTCCCCATATGTGCATGTGTGGAGTGCCCACTCTTTCTGGCCTAGGTTCTGTTTATCTTGCTTTTGGCGCACAAAAGATCATGGCTGAAAATGGGCCTAACTTTAATGGCCTCTCCTGACCAATGGCAAATTTTGTAAAGCAAAAGATCCAGCTTTCTTGAAATGACGGAACGATTTGCCTTTGTGAATGATAGATGTCATATCTATGCGAAGTGCAACACAGTAAATATCTCAGAAGTCATTAGTAAAAGTGCAGCTAGATTTATAGACAGCAATTATCAATAAAAATTTACATAAATCAACACCAATAACCTCATTTTTACAAGAAACATGGCTCTGAACTTTTTAAAGTAGAGTAAGTTTCTTAATTTTCATCAATCTAATTTTCAAGGACCCGAAAAATAGTTTTTTGAGCTTTGAGAAATACAACATTAAAAGAAAGAACTAAAGCATAAGCAAAAATAATCCTTTTTAGTATTATCTGGGTCCTTAATACACGTTTCCCCTAGTTTAGAATGACAGGGATAAGCATTAAAAGGTCAGTGCAACCTTGTTTCCATAATGGTCCCTCTAGAGGTGTAATTGAAAGGAAAATTTTCACGAAAGAAAAGAAAATTCTGAAAATATTGCAGATTTCAGAGAAGTCATTTGGTAGAATAATAAAGAAAGAGCTAAAGTTTCTTTGAAGTCATTCAGTCATTCAGTTAAAAGAAATAGGTCACTGAATTTTACACCAGCTTTTTTAAAGATTTGGAGACTATGCTCTCCTGAACCTCCTGCTCCTGAAGACAAGGCAGACGGTTCGACAGAAATCGGAGATCCTCAATTGCATTGGCAATTTCATTTTCGCCATTGTGAAGTCGAGCCCGGTCGTATGAAGGATGTTCGTGTTACATTGGGAAATGTATTACCGTCTCCACAAGGGGGTCCAGGAATGTCAGTGAAGACTGCAGTTTTGGTCTCTTGGTTCCTTGTGATCCGAGTTATGAAAACAACAGCTGTGTAATTTGATACAGATTGCATCATCCTTGCGGTCGGCCTTCTGTTGTTACAGTAGAACAATCTTGTGTCATGTGAGAGCTCTTGTTTGATTGGCTGCGGTTTGGATTCGCGGTTTGTTCAAATCCTGCGCCTCGTCTACTGCAACAACAGCAACTGCAAGGATGATGCAATCTGTATCAAATTTAGCCTGTGTTCCAGACCCCAAAAGTAAAGGCCTTTACTTTTGGGGTCTATCAAATTACACAGCTGTTGTTTCATAACTCGGATCACAAGGAACCAAGAAACCAAAACTGCAGTCTTCACTGACATTCCTGGACCCCATGTGCCGTCTCTGCAAAGACTACTGTTTTCAGAATGTGATAGATTTGGAACCACCAATCAGACATGCCCCAAGTTGTTATCTCGACTGTTCCATTTCGAGTTTCTCTGTTATCGAAGAGAAGAGGTGCCATGATATTGTGACAAGATGACAAGAAGTTCAATTTACTGCTCAGCAAATTAATTAAACAGGTATAGTTATCACTCATGTAAGAAGCCATGCAAATTATTGCATGCAAGTAGGCCGTGGCCTTACAGGCAAACACTGACATAATCTCTGTGCAGGCGGTGGAGTCGGACTGTGGGTCAGTCTTGGTTCGTATGGCTTCAAATGCGAGAAGGATCGCGGCACTGGGCAACAGCTGCACAGCGGCATCGGGGGTGGTGCCGGGGTTCTTGGTCCTTCAAAGGGAGGGATAGGAATCATTGTACCTCTCCTGCTCTCATATCGATGCATATGAAAATCTCTTCGGAATTGACCATATGGAAATGGGGGTGCAGCGAACCTCAGATGCAGATCTTGAAGTAGCAGATTCTTTGGTGGGTTTGTTGGAGAGCTTGCCGATGATCCTCCAACTGAATTGCAATATTGCTGTTTCCATTGTTTTCTTGCCTTTGCTCGGCGATTCTGGAACCATACCTATAGAAAACAAGTGTTTTTGTAATTTAACAGGCCATCTCGTATGGGAAATCTAATCAAATACAGTAAAATATATCTAACCTAATATTTTGAACTCAGCCTGTTTCGGTTCTCATGCAATGAGGCACATCCAATCAGGGTGTAGGTCCTTAACAAAGGGAAATATGTGAATCTAAATCTTAGCCAAACTTATTTACACTCTTGGCCCTATCCATTTCAGCCCAAGCTTACCCAGTTTACCCCTGCAGGCCCTGCCTATCACAGTTCTGCAAGTAATGTTTTGGAGTTCACGAAAGAGTTCGATTGGCAAACNCCCATTGGGAAGTTTCTCGATTTTTCATTAATTTCAGTTCTTAATTTCAATGTGCTTCAGGTATTCGCTGAGGCCAAAAAGCCAAAACTCTGGTTTGGAAGTGGACGCACATTTGAGCTTTCAAGATTGATATTTCTGCTCTCAACGCACCAATACCAACAAACGAGGTATCTGTTTTCAAGTTAACTATCGAGGAATATTTTGAGAGTGATTAGCCATTGATTAAAGCTAAATTCACATCACTGGAGTCAAGCAAATCTGTATACATTTTTTTGGGACACCCGATAGTATCTTGTAATAAGATATTTTTGAAAAACAATTCACAGTTACAAGATACTGAAGTAAAACCATGATGTTGCAAAACTACAGGAATAAAATCGAACATGAACCTGAAACATGGTACCTTTCTCAGGAGACAGGCTTTTTGAGAGACTCCTGATCTTGAAGGCAAACAAGGACTTTTATTGAAAATTTTCAGAAACACATTTGGCTCATGTGTTGAAGGAATCATTGCATTCTATTTCCCTCTGCAATCATTTATTGACTTGTCTTTCTTGAACAAAACGTCATGTTTCCGACGTTCACGATCCTTGTCTTCCCCGCACTCCTACGCAGTACGCAGTACGCAGTACGCAGCATACATAGATCATTTTGGAACAACAATAAAATGCGGTGGATTTAGTCTCACGTTTCTTCACCAAAAACAAAATTCAGGGGCAAGTGAACTAATATGGAATATTTCCTATAAATTCAAAAATTCGCTCCACAGAAGGCACAATAATGATGAAAGGAGGCAGGAGGAAATTTTCACATGCGTTAGGAGTAGGAATGACCTAAGAAATGCACTCAATTAGATTTAATGCACTCTGTTAGGCATTATTTCAATACTTGTGCAAAGTGAATTGAAAAATGTGCCACCTACAAAGCATTATATTAGGAGGCATTGGTCATGTGCCATTTGGAAAAGTATCTTGTAACTAGTATCTTGAAACAAGATGAGGGAATTTTGTATTTGCCATACGCGAATCAGGACAGGGAGTCAAGAATATGAGAACTATGCGCCATCTTTAATATTTCTTCTAGAATAATACGTTCATGCAGAGACAATTGGCGCAACCAGAAGTGTTGCTTTATGCCATTTTCATTCAAACGTAGATAAAAGAAATCTCTAGAAAAGTTTTGTGATAAACAATGTTCTTTTGTGATCAAAACACAACTCAAACAAAAGGGGACACAAAACAGTGCAATGTCCATGGGGACTCCAGGAATTGTTATGACAGGGAGCTCTCCTGCAGAGGGCATTCAAGAATTACAGATATATTTTCTGTTAAATCTGAAATTATTAGCTACTGGCGGATTTTACGGGAAGCAAGCTTAGTTATGCTTTAAAGCTCCCTGAAAATTTCGTACTGTTACATGGTGTAGTTTTTTTGTAGAATTATTTTGAATCAAGGTGTTTTTGGTTGGAATCACGGCCTTATTGCGGTGTTTCCCTTGCAGAATGCAGAACAGAACAGATTAATTTTCTACTCTTAAAAATATTTTCCAGAACTAATGAAATATACCAGGAGATAGCATGATCATTTCTTGAATCATTCTGAAAATTGCGTACTGTTACATGTTGTAGTCTTTTTTGTAGAATTATTTCTAATCAAGGTGTTCTTGGTAGGAATCGCGGCCTTGTTGCTGGGTGTTTCCCTCGCAGAATGCAAAACAGAACAGATAAATTTTCTGCCCTTAAAAATATAATCCGGAAGTAATCAAATATATCAGGAGATAGCATAATCATTCCTTGATTCATTCTGAAAATTTCGTACTGTTACATGGTGTAGTTTTTTTGTAGAATTATTTTTAATCAAGGTGTTTTTTGGTCGGGAGTTGTTCGTTGTTTGCTGTTCCTTCAGCGGTATGCATATGAAAAGATAGATAAACTTGGAAATATCGTAGGAAATATCATCAAATTCAACTTTTTCTTTGAAACTGACTTCTGCTTTCCATCTATGTTTGTTTCTTACATGTGAATTAGGCGATAGACAAAAATTGTACATGACATAATTTGGTTGACTGAGCTAGCTTCGAACATTCTAAATTGCATGCATATGGTTTTAGTAGAAGTGCTCTCGCGCTTATTCACAGCTATCTTTCGAACAGAAGACAAAGGGTCAAAATTAATGATTCCTTTAGCACGTGGAAAGAAACTAACTTAGGTGTGCCACAAGGTTTTGTGCTAGGGCCCCCGTTATTTAACATATATATTAACGATTTATTTCTTCTGATGAACGGAACCGAAATATGTAACTATGCAGATGATACTACCTTATACTCATGCAATTATGAGGTAAGAAATGTGATAACAAGACTAGAGCAAGATGCAAACCGACTAACAGCATGGTTTCCAGAAAACTATATGAAATTAAATGAAGATAAATGTCACTTCATTCTTTTTGGGGCTAGCAAAGAAAGAGTTAATATACACGTTGGAGAAGCCCAGATAGAAGAAAGTGACGAAGAGAAGTTACTGGGCATTAGTCTTGATAAGAAATTAAGTTTTAAAAAGCATGTCCAAACGCTATGTAAAAAAGCTAGTCAGAAGCTTCATGCTCTTACTCGCATTTCAATCTTCATGGAGCCCGAGAAACTAAAACTGTTGATGAAAACATTCATTATGTCCCAGTTTAGCTATTGCTCGCTGATTTGGATGTTTCACGATAGAAATTTGAATAATAAGATAAACAGGATACATGAAAGGGCCCTAAGAATCGCATTCAAGGACAATGTTTCTAGCTTTGAAAAATTGTTAGAAATGGATAATTCGGTAACCGTTCATCAGAGGAACCTGCAGTTGCTCATGGTAGAGATCTACAAAACAAAATATGATCTAAATCCCAGCTTTATGAAGCAAATTTTTGAGGAAAAAGAAATGCCTTACAACCTAAGGTGTTCTGATAAACTACAACTACCAAAGGCGAAAACAACTTGCCTTGGAATCGATACAATCAGATTTATGGGGAAAAAAGTATGGGAGACACTACCACCAGAACTGAAAAATTCAGATTCCCTTCAGATTTTCAAAAGGCTTATCAAAGCCCATCAATGCCAAGGCTGCAACTGCAGATTATGTAAAATATTTTATCCCAATTTAGGTTTTTTATTGTAAATTATATCTCCACTTGTAATATTATATGTATTTTTGTAAATAGTTGGCCTTAATTAGCAATTGTAGCTATATTTTTTAGCCAACTTTAAATGAAAGAATTAATAATAATAATTGCGCAAGCAGAAGCGAGAGAAAACCCACAAGTGGTGTAAACGGGGATCCGTAACATAAGGTTCGAATCTTTAAAAAGGTCGATGCAAAATTCTGTTACAGTTTTCTTTCAATTAAATGGAATGGAAGGAAATTAGGGTTTTTTTTGCTGCAAATCTGCATTCATTAAATTTGAGGCTATGGCGTCATCAAATTTCTGAATCTTAAACCAGAAAAGCAACAGATTTCTGCTTGCGGCCATATTGTAGAGCTTCATATACTATAGTTTTCTTTACAATATTTGCCCTCAATTGGTTTAGGATTCACGATGATTAAAATTGTTTCAAAACTTTCCAAGAATTTTTTTTCAAAAATAATTACATAGCCGCCATTTTGAAGGAAATTAAGATATCAAAAAATGTCCATGGCAGATTTACAGTACGTACCATAAGTTCCTTTCAAGCAATTCAATTCAAAGAAAGATGTCATAGAATTGTACACCCACCTTTTTGGAGATTTGAGCACTATACTGGAGTCCCTAACGCAAAGTGAGCACGAACTATGCCCATTACTGAGATACACGGCAAATGACAGCATAAGAAAGACAATGACTGACAGCCACAAATCTTTTATCTTGACAACAACAGTTTTAGGAAAATGCATAATGACAAATTTGTTGTACGTTGTATAAATGTATTTGTATTTACGTTCTTCCTAAACTGAACAGTCCTGGGCTTTAAAAGCGAAGACAGCACAGTTGATTCTCAAAGCCATAGACAAAACAATGAAGCAGCACACTCAATCAAACATGATACATTTGTACGAGCCCCAGCAATCAGAATACAGTAATTTTATAACTACAGTAAAAACACGCGTATTTTTGAGAAGTTTTTAAAATGTCTTTGCGTAGCACAGAATTTGAAAATCATTGGTCATTCATTGCAAGACAGAAATACTTGGCAAATTGTTTGGGCAACAAAAGTAGATTTTTAAATCTCAATTTAGAATGTCGGCCTAAAATATACTTGCTGCACTCTGAAATTTAACTCTCCAAATTTGAAGGTTCCAAAGTCCGACTCAAGTCAGATGTCACGTGAGATAACGCAAAATTACTCATGCAAACCACTTCAGTTTCTCTATTCGCGGGAATTTTCACGTGACACCTTACTTGAGACAGACCATGATACGTTAGTTTTTACTGTAGACCATCAGAATTGTATATATTTGAATGAATGAAAATTTCCTAAAGCGTGAGGGTTCATAATTTCCCAGTTAGTCATTCAGATGGGTTAAGAAAAGCAAGGGCATCAGCTCTCTCATTCAACAATTCTTTGGCTGTGATATCCATCTTCTCCCTTGAGAATTCATCAATAGACAATCCCTGAACAATACTGTAAACTCTATCTGCTCCAATTGTCACAGGGAAGGAGTAGGTAATGCCCTCTGGGATACCATATGATCCATCTGAAATGATTCCCATGCTCACATAAGTACCCTGTAGAAGAAACGATAACAATTCAAGGGGATGGACATGGTTAGAAACTGGCCAAGTTAAAAATATACCTGTATTAAATATCACATTAAAGGAATAGTAACTTTTCAAGGAATGGACTGGTATGCAGTATGAACGGGCAACACAAATAGCAATGGATAGAGACAAGCGGAGGGCTATTGTGTCATCCAACGTCGAAAGATACGGAACATGAATAAGAACCTTTCAAATGGCATGCATTATCTGACTCAATCTGTAGAATAAATCATTTCAAGTAACAGCCTCATTTTGGAAATTATTCAAAATTCTTTCATATGAAATTTATAGAGGCCAAATTTGGATTAAGCACCCACACTTTATTCTACCTACGAGTTTTCATGTTGCTAACGGTTGTAATGTTAATTTTATGGGAAATTTATGTTTGAAAACCGATAAGGGATTTGACTGTGAAAAATGACTTGGGTGTAAAGTTCACTCCGAAAGATTTTTCATGGTCAAATCCCTTATAAATCTTTAAACTTTACATTGTCATAAAATCACAGAAATCAACATCACAATCGCCAGCAGTGAAACACGTAACTAGACTAACGTTTGCGTGCTAAATCCAAATCTGGGCTCAATATTTTGGTACAAATAAAAGGAAGAAATTTGGGTCAGCTTAAATAACGAGGCACCTTAATTGAAGTGGTGCATATTGGAAGATAGTACTTACAGTTTTGGTTCCAAACCACCAGTCTCTCATATGATCACAAATGGCTTTTGAGGCTGACATGGCACTTGATAACTTTCTGGCTTTGATAATAGCTGCTCCACGGCCTTGGATGGTCTTGATGAAATCTCCTTTGATCCAGGCATCATCATTAACTGCTTGCAATACTGGTATTTCTTTCCCATCAACTGATGCAACTGCATGTCTAACATCAGGATATTGAGTTGATGAATGGTTGCCCCAAATTATCACATTCTTTGCAGAATGGGGTTGAATGCCAAGACNTAGACTAACGTTTGCGTGCTAAATCCAAATCTGGGCTCAATATTTTGGTACAAATAAAAGGAAGAAATTTGGGTCAGCTTAAATAACGAGGCACCTTAATTGAAGTGGTGCATATTGGAAGATAGTACTTACAGTTTTGGTTCCAAACCACCAGTCTCTCATATGATCACAAATGGCTTTTGAGGCTGACATGGCACTTGATAACTTTCTGGCTTTGATAATAGCTGCTCCACGGCCTTGGATGGTCTTGATGAAATCTCCTTTGATCCAGGCATCATCATTAACTGCTTGCAATACTGGTATTTCTTTCCCATCAACTGATGCAACTGCATGTCTAACATCAGGATATTGAGTTGATGAATGGTTGCCCCAAATTATCACATTCTTTGCAGAATGGGGTTGAATGCCAAGACGGCTTGTAATCTAACATCAATAAATGTGAAACGTGATGAGAGGCACAATTTGATCCAAAAATATATTTACTTTGTGAAAAGATACTCCAAAGAGCCTTGGAACTGTTTTGAAGCTGTTATGTTTGCAAATAGTTTTATCAAGCTTTTGTCTGATAAGCTTCTGTCACAGATTGACAAGTTAGGAACAGTTTGACAAGTTAGGAACATAGTAAAGTGACAAATTGCAAGCCTAGCACCGCAAGGATGCTCACCCATGTATAATTTGTTGCTGCAGGAAAGACTTTACCATGTCTACATGCATTTAGAGATGTGGTGTAAAGCTCTGAGTATACTAATTTAACTGACCTGCACAGATGGGACATAAATATAAACAGTAACAAAATGTATTTCCTTGTGCATACTGTATGTAGAGGTGCATTGAGCACATACCTGTGCAATTGCTCTATTGTGATCAAGTCTGGTAAGGCATGTGAAATTTTCCTTTGGAATAGATGGTGCACATTTTGAAGCAATCAAACAGTTTGTGTTGGCAGGATTTCCAACAACAACAATCTTGCAAGTCTTCTTTGCATATTTCTCTAATGCTTCTCCTTGTGACTTGAAGATCTTTGCATTGGCCTTGAGCAAGTCCTTTCTTTCCATTCCTTCTCTTCTTGGCATGGCACCAACCAAAATGGCAACATCAATGTTTGCAAAGGCTTCCTTTTCATCAGAAGTAGCAACGATAGCTTAAAGCAGAGAGTAGTGGAACATCAAGACACAAGTTTGGGTGTATTTGAACATATGTCCCATATACAGATGGATTTTNTCTCTAATGCTTCTCCTTGTGACTTGAAGATCTTTGCATGGGCCTTGAGCAAGTCCTTTCTTTCCATTCCTTCTCTTCTTGGCATGGCACCAACCAAAATGGCAACATCAATGTTTGCAAAGGCTTCCTTTTCATCAGAAGTAGCAACGATAGCTTAAAGCAGAGAGTAGTGGAACATCAAGACACAAGTTTGGGTGTATTTGAACATATGTCCCATATACAGATGGATTTTAAGAACAGCACGTAAAAGAAAGTAGGAACACTAAATGATGATAACGATTCATGAAAAAAAGCATGTGGCTAAAATTAACTACATACTTTTTCATATGCCCCAGAGAAGCAACAAAACAGAATGGTGTGATTACAACAAAGGGCACTTACAACAAAACAGAACAGTGTGATTACAATGTCTAAATATTTAAGTTATTAAAAAGCTAACTATTAGTTTCTATTTGTAAAATTACCTTAATAGCATAAAAAATAACCTACGACTTACTTGAAAGCAAAGGCAATGCACAATCTTGGAGTTCCATGACTACACCATTTAGAACAGGCATCATGGATGGGATATCCAGCAACTGTAAGTCAATTGGCTGCAAAAGAGAAATATTTAAATCACCTTTAGAACCAGCTAGTGGTGATACCAGGAACGTAGCCGAAATAATCAAATTTGCCAGGAAGGATGATCGAGGGGAAAAGGAAGAAAGAAATGGAAGGAGCTCAGGGAAAGGGAGAAGAAATGGAGGAAGGGGAGGAAATGAAAGGGAAAGAAAGAAGGACAGATGAGAAATGAGATAGAATTGGGCAGTATATTGAGAAAGAAGAAGACAGTACCTAAGAAAAAACAAAGGTGCTTAGCTTCCTACCAGGAAGGAAATCTTTTTTGAGCCTTGCTCATATCCAAACTGTTTTTGGTTTTCTTCTGCTCTATTTTTAGTTAGGTTGTTCATCTTACTATGGTCTTTGTAATTCTCAAAGGCAGGGAACCCCCTTGAAAAGTAGTCGAAACTAAACAACATTTCACTTGAAGAAATTTGTCCTCTCTTCCTTTCTCCTTTCTCTCCTCTGTAATTTTCTCCTCTGCTCTTTCTGCTCTTCTCTGTGAAACGCTCATTGTTCATTTCTCAGTGCTTGTTCACAGGTGCCACTTGCATGTCTTTGCATTAATCGCCACAGGGATAGTCATTGTCTTTTGCAACCTGTGGTATCCTCCATGCAGTATTGTTTAGTCATATAGTAATTAGAAAGCATAGTAGGATAGGATGTAGATGTAACATGTATTGTAATATTCTAGAGAATAATAAAATAAAACAGGTGTCACACTGTGTTCATTTCTTACTTGCAAAAGCCGCATTTTCTTTAGTTTCTACTAATTTCTAAGGGGCTCCCTGTCACTCCATTGTCAAATTCCCTGGAAGATTTCATTGTAGTTTGTCATTCTGGAACTCTTGTTTAGGAGACCAACTGTACATGGATGGGGTACATGATACATAACATTACAAAGAAGAAGTAATATCTACCTGATCNTTTTCAAAAATTATTCCCTTTGGCAGACGTTTTAAAGGCCAAAATTACCAAAAAAGATCACCTTGGCTAGACTAGAAATCCGAAAAAATATACCCTTGCTCTCGGCAAAACCCCAGGTACGTTTACAATTTGGAAGAACCCCCCCCCCCCCCGTGACACCATACCGTTTTCGTTTCATACCGGATTGGTTTTATATCGGATTGGTCTTCTGTTTACACAAGACCGTTTTCATTTCATATCGGATTGGCCATGGCATTGGCCTTCCGTTTACACGAGAATGCACCAATCCGATAGGCTATGCTTCATGCCGTATTTGCGTTTTCAAATGAAAACGCTCTGAAAGTAACATGGAACCAGAGTTAACTCTGATGAAACGAATCCGATATCGTGTGAACGGTCGAATCCGGTATCAACTCAAATCGGAACCTTCTTATCAATTATGAAATGAAAACGGTATCGTGTAAACGGGACCTGAGTCCACAGTGATAACATTGTATTGCCCAATTTCACCACACCCTAAAATCCCTTCGCTATCACCAAACATGCTACACTCATCCAGTCTCGTCTCTAGAGTGGGTTCATTGTTCTAACTCTACTTTGGGTTTGGGATACAATTTGATTGGATTTTATCATTTTATCCATGGCATAGCCCCTCAGGTGGGATAAGTGATTTACAGGGGGCCATGCCAAAGCCTAAAATAAGTTACAATTAGTACGAAATATGCTATATATATTACTAAACTAAATTACAAATTCTCATCTAATGAACAAAAGGCAGGAAAACACAAAAATATTTAGGCTGTCATTTTGCAACTCTTTTTCAGTGCTTTCAGGGTAGAAGAACTTCTGACTTGAGTGCCAAAACTGTTCCAAAGTTTGGTTCCTCGGGATGGGGGCAACCTGAGGCTGAGGCGTGTTTGCGTTTGTATCCTCCGTTCGTAAGGTACGTAAGCAGTTGAGTGTGCGCTTCTTAAAAATTTTATTGTTGGAGTATATGCGTCGTAATCGTCGTACGAGGCTGTATGGTATTGACTGTTTTGTATGTGTTGGGTGTGCGGATGTGCTGAGAAGGTATTGGTGTGTGTCTGTGGGTTAGACATAGAGATCCGTAGAGATAGTATTGCCTTCGTTAAGTTTAACTATGACGTCAAGGAAATGTTTGTGTTGGTATGGTAGAGTAAAGTTGATGTAACTGGTAAAGTTGATGTTTGGAAGGATGTTGTTGAGTGTGGATATTCTGTGAGTTTGTCTTGTCCGTGAGTCCAAATTTAAACTATCGTCGATGTAGCGCAACCAAACGAGGCGATTGTGAGGTGCATTTTCAGGTATTTTGGGCAGTGTTCTTTAGACTTGCCAAAACCTTTGACAATTTTAAGTTGCCAGGAAGCCTTTACGACAACCAAACAATATCTGCTGGTTTGGAAAGTTACATTTATAGCGGTAGGATTCCAACAATGGTTGTGTTGTCCTTTCCTGGTGTCCCTACCTTGATTCTCGGTAATGTTTGATAGACTTGCCAAGCACATGAACCTTTTTACTTGGCAATGAAAATCTCTGAGATTTGGAAAGTTACATTCATAGTGGTAACATTCTAAAAGTTGTTACTCTTTCCTGATGCCCTATACCTTGCTTCTTGATAATGTTTGATAGACGTGCCAAACACATGAACCTTTTTACTTGGCAATGAAAATCTCTGACGATAAGCAAACGATGTCTTGCTTATTTGAAAAGTTATATTTGCAGTGGTAATACTCTAAAAGTTTTTGCTCTTTCCTGATGCCCTATACCTTGCTTCTTGGTAATGTTTGATAGACGTGCCACATGAACCTTTTTACTTGGCAATGAAAATCTCTGACGATAAGCAAACGAGGTCTCTGCTTAGTGCTTATTTAGAAAGTTACATTTATAGTGGCAATATTCTAAAAATTGTTACTCTTTCCTGATTTCCTATACCTTGCTTCTCGGTAATGTTTCATAGACTTGCCAAACACATGAGCCTTTTTAATTGGCAATGAAAATCTCTGACGATAAGAAAAAGATGTCTCTGCTCATTTAGAAAGTTACATTTATCATGGTAACATTCTAAAAGTTGTTACTCTGATGCCCTATACCTTGCTTCTTGGTAATGTTCGATAGACGTGCCAAACACATGAACCTTTTTACTTGGCAATGAAAATCTCTCACGATAAGCAAACGATGTCTCTGCTCATTTGGAAAGTTAGATTTATTGTGGTAATATTCTAAAAATGGTTACTTCTTTCCTGATGCCCTACACCTTGCTTCTTGGTAATGTTTGATAGACTTGCCAAACACATGAGCCTTTCTACTTGGCAACGAAGATCTTTGACAATAAGCAAACGATGTCTCTGCTCATTTGGAAAGTTAGATTTATTGTGGTAATATTCTAAAAATGGTTGCTTCTTCCTGATGCCCTATACCTTGCTTCTTGGTAATGTTTGATAGGCTTGCCAAACACACGAACCTTTTTACTTGGCAATTAAAATCTCTGACGATAAGTAAACGATGTCTCTGCTTATTTTGAAAGTTACATTTATAGTGGTAACATTCTAAAAGTTGTTACTTTCCTGATGCCATTTAATTTTCTTTTCGGTAATGTTTGATTGACTTGCAAAGCACATTAACCTTTTTACTTGGCAATGAAAATCTGTGACGATAAGCAATCGATGTCTCTGCTTATTTTGAAAGTTACATTTATAGTGGTAATATTCTAAAAATGGTTACTTTCCTGATGCCATTTAATTTTCTTTTCGGTAATGTTCGATTGACTTGCCAAACACATGAACCTTTTTACTTGGCAAAGAAAATCTGTGACGATAAGCAATCGTTGTCTCTGCTCATTTGGAAAGTTATATTTATAGTGGTAATATTCTAAAAGTTGTTACTCTTTCCTGATGTCCTATACCTTGCTTCTCGGTAATGTTCTTGAGACTTGCTAAACGCGCGAACAATTTATTTGGTAAGAAAATCTCTAATGATAACCAAAGACTACAGTTACATTTATATTTGCATAGAATTCTAAAAAATGTAGTCCTTTCCTTGCGTTCCTACCTTGTTTCTCGGTAATGTTTACTAGAGTGGCCATAGGAATGAATAATCCACTTCTTTAATATTTCTCTGTTTTGGGACTGCTTTAGCCTAAAATCACACCTTTGATGGAGGTAGGATTCTAAAAAATGTCATCATCTTAAAATATTCCTCCCTTCTTTCTCGGCAATGTTTATTAAAGTGGCTATATGAATGAATAGTTTACTTCTTTTTGAAGAATATTTCCCTGTTTTGAGACTGCTTTAGCTTAAAATCGCACCTTTGATGGAGGTAGGATTCTAAAAAATGTCATCATCTTAAAATATTCCTCCCTTCTTTCTCGGCAATGTTTATTAAAGTGGCTATATGAATGAATAGTTTACTTCTTTTTGAACAATATTTCCCTGTTTTGAGACTGCTTTAGCTTAAAATCGCACCTTCTCTGGAGCCAAGATTGTAGAAAATTGTCTTTCTCTTGAAATCTTCCTACCTCTAACCTCTGCAATTATACTGGCCATAGGAAGTAATAGTTTACTTCCTTATGAAGAATGCTCTCCTGTTTTTAGAGAGATTAAACCTTAAATCACACCTTTGGCTGAGGTAGGATTCTACAAAAATTGTCTGTCTCTTGAAATATTCCTACCTTGTTACTCGGCAGTGTTTATTAAACTTGTCATAGGGATGGACAGTTTACTTCTTTTTGAAGAATGTTTTCCTGTTTTGAGAGTGATTAAACCTAAAATTACACCTTTGGCTGAGGCAGGATTCTAAAAAATGGTCATTCTCTTGAAATATTCCTACCTTGTTCCTCGACTTCTAAATCTTCGACTTCCAACTTTATATCATCCGATGATTTTTCTTCATCATTTATTTCCAAAATGTTCTTCACTAAAAATGGTTTTGGTGCCTCCATTCTTTCTTCCTTCAGCTTCCTGACTACACTAACTTCCTAGCTATCTCGTTTCACCTTCTTCCTAACTACAGAGCTTGAGAGAGGTGTGAGCTACAGCGACGTTAGACAGAAATTAGGCCAGGTCAACTGATTGCTGTCTTTACATATGAGAGTAAGGAGAAATGGAAATTAACTCGTTACTGTAGAGAGGAGGCATGAATAAATTAATGACTGGCTGGGCTGAAGAACAGCTTCTAAATATTCCCATAATTATGAACGA
>REGL01000519.1:73071-85255 GCA_004194395.1 Aurelia aurita complex sp. Pacific | reverse complement strand
ACAGGGTAGAATTTATCTGTGCCAAAGACTATGTAAACAAAGAATTCAACGGAATAATGTGCTTTCCTCGCTGATTTGGCTAGATTTGCCAAAAAAATTTATATATAAATTATAAAATATAAACCTCCCGCCTCGCGAGAGTTTCCAAAACTTTGTGATGAGAATCTATTAATTTATTTTTTGTGGCCTTAGCTCTAAATACTGAAACGGAAAAATTTGCAAAAAGTCCCAGAATCTAATTCAGGCTTTCTGCTAAAGATTGAGTCATGAGTCTTCAAAATCAGTCCAGTGTACGATTTATCGTGGCCTGCCAAACGTGCATGGTTTATTTTGGTGCACCCGGTATCTATGAAGATGAAGACATGCAAATCCTGTGTATAATATACCAACACTCCTGACTGCCAGACTGATTTTAGACATTTTTACTGAAGCACAACCCATCCCCCCAGCTTATCCCTCTCCAGACAGTATTTTTTATTTTTAAATTTATTTTAGGTACTATGACCAACTGTGCACAATGGAATCAAAGATGCCAATCATGGAGGATCAGGTTTGTGTTGAAAGATATTTTGGATTCAGCATTAATTTTTGTTGTTTTGGTGACGGTTGGTGCTGTTTTTGTCTTGAAAAATGTGTCCTTGTTTAATTTGTATTGTTGTTACATTTTTAGTTAATCAGATTTAGTTGTAATTTTTCTTTTGTGTTTTGATCTATTAATTATTTTCAATGTAGTGGATTGTATGTAGTGGAATTTTAAAATGAAGAAACTGAACTGAACTGAACAAAGCTTCACCCAAGCTGCTTATATATTTTCAATCTTTAAGACCTGTTTCCAGACCAAAATTTGGGTGTTATCTGAATCCAATGTAAAAGTCTAACACAAAGAATTGTTTTTCAAGAATTTAAAATGAGGCTGTGAATTTAAGTCATGCATTTACTGTATAATACTGTAGCTTCTCTGAAGGTGCTAAAATACTCTCTTTTTCATATCAAGATAAGAATAAGCTTCAGCTGGCAAGATGCTTTTGATAAAGGTGGAATATTTGGAGTCTCCAAAGCTAGTAAGTATTACAGATCCTTTCTGGTTATTTCTGGCGGATGCTCTTGGCAACTTTTGATTTTTTGGCCTCGTACTTACTGAGCTATTAGTGATTCCTTGAAATTTATTGGTCTAGAAATGGCCTGAATCCATTTAAGAACAGCAATCAAAGACAATCTATAGTAGGCAAGTGAAGGAGGAAGCTCTTGGGGATCAATCAGAGGATACGTTATGACAGTTGCATGATTCTTGTGTAATTTTAGTATTATTAGTTAATTGCTAATTCAAACAATTTTGCTAGCTTGGTAGCTAGCTTGCTCGCTGTGCATTCCAGAAACTGTATTTAAGCGCAAACATGAGCATAGATTGAAAGAAGAAGGATATATCTACACATCTACCTCGGGCATTTTATTTCTTTGGTTCAGAAGCCGATTGGTACTGTAGGTGATTCAATTCTCTTATTTTTTTGGGTGTAATGAACACACTTACTGCTTGGCTTCTGAACCAAAGAAATAAAATGCCCGCGGTAAATGTGCAGATATATCCTTCTTATTTCGATATATGCTCATGTTTGCTCTTAAAAACATATTCTGAAATGCACAATGAGTGCGCTAGCAGCTTGGGTTCAGAGAAACTTTTGCGGCTTTGTTTGTTTTGAAGTCATGGCTGAGAGAATTTCCTTTGTCTGCAGTCGCTAATCGCTTTGAATTTTGGTGTCAATAAAAGCATCTCGTACTATTGTGTTACAAAATCTGTCCTTGTTGAGCAAATATAGATAGATTATGTATCATATCAAAGTACTCATGGATAAAGATCGAATGGTATATGTATTGTTGAGATTCAGTAACAAAGAAAGAAATAAGGAGCCATTTTAAAGAATTCCTTTGTGACCACTCACCAAATAGGGGCATGTTGTGGTCACGTGGTCAAGCAATAGGTATTGACATTTTTACTTTCTGATTGCTAGTGGAATTTTGGTAAAAGTCAGGAAGTTTCAGCGTTATAGTTAGCGTCGTTCAGGAGCTATTTAAAAGAATCCAATACATAATAGTGGGGGGGGGGGCGAAAATGCCCCTGGTTGAAATAGTGTTATTTGACTTTTTATTGGAGACCTTTGGTAACCACTTGCAATGGACAGTAGACAGGATGTTTGTTGGACTGGGGGAGGGGGTAATTGAAATTATGCTATAGGAAGGAGGTGTTTATTAGTGAGAGGTTCTCGATATAGAGAGGAGGGGCCAAATGACTTTTACGGTGATAAAATGTTGTTGAAGTTTCAAAATGTTGGTCGTTATGTAGTAAGTAGTATTACCCCACCACTTAGAATCTGACTTGTAAGTAACTGCAGCCTGCCAGATGGCACTGGTTATTGTCCCACATTTGGTTTGATATAACACTTAAATGATATTTAGAAGAAACCAAACAGCTTGGTTTTACAAATGAGTTTCTTAATGGCGGGGTAATACTGTAATATTTTATTTCACAAAGCAGAATTAGATTATCGACTAATCTGGCTTCTACTTTCTTTCAGCATTGATAAATGGAGCCTACGAGAAATGCTGCACACTTTTCAATGTTGGCGCACTCCTCACTCAGATTGCCTGCTCACAAAACCTTGGAACTGATGATGGCTTGAAAACAGCAGCTAAATATTTCCAACAAGCTGCTGGAATTTATTCTCATCTAAAGGACACAGTTTATCCACAGTTGCAGACTTTGCCAACTGCAGATTTGTCTGTTGACTGCTTATCAGCACTGAGTGCTATCATGGTGGCTCAAGCACAAGATTGTTTTTACCAGAAAGCATCGGCTGGTAAGTAGTGTTGTCTTCGTATTGAGTGAGTGAGTCATACGTATATACTGTACATGCATACATACATTCATGAAGAAAAGCTATTAAAAGCAGGACGCCCAATCCTCAATAGACGATTGCGCTAAAGATGGTGGGGAGGAATTTTTTACTAAGATGCATTGGGTTCTAATTAAGATTCTTTAACGATTCTAAAGGAATTCGATTAAAGAACGCAGTGCATCTTGGTAAAAAATTCCTCACCACCATCTTTAGCGCAATCGTCTATTGACACAACCACTTAACACTATTCTCATCTAGTATTTTGTAAACATATTAATCTCCGTTCAGTTCAGTTTGTCGGTCACACTCTGATGATAGTATCAACTTGAAAGGCCTTTGTGTGCTAAAGAATATCAATNTGAAGAAAAGCTATTAAAAGCAGGACGCCCAATCCTCAATAGACGATTGCGCTAAAGATGGTGGGGAGGAATTTTTTACTAAGATGCATTGGGTTCTAATTAAGATTCTTTAACGATTCTAAAGGAATTCGATTAAAGAACGCAGTGCATCTTGGTAAAAAATTCCTCACCACCATCTTTAGCGCAATCGTCTATTGACACAACCACTTAACACTATTCTCATCTAGTATTTTGTAAACATATTAATCTCCGTTCAGTTCAGTTTGTCGGTCACACTCTGATGATAGTATCAACTTGAAAGGCCTTTGTGTGCTAAAGAATATCAATTTTTTTTCTATTTCTCGTCGGTTTTTCGTTTGCACTTTTAGTATCCATTTTACATTCATACACACATACATTGTGATTCCTGATGAGGGCTCACTCCGAAACGTTTAAAGGATTTGTTTTTTTCTGAATTTATACATATACATACATACATATTTATTTGTTAAAGCAGGTTAGATTAATGGCAGCTTGCACCTGATGGGAACCTGGCTATCTATGAATACTATTGATGTTATGCCATTGAAATCCTATTTCTAAAACTGAAAATTGTATTGGATTTCTGTTACCTCATCAAAAGTTTTTTGTGCCTGCGAGCACAAAATTGCCGCAAAAATGTGCCTGCAAAATTTTTTCAACGTATTTCATAAAGGATGTCAATTCTTTCTGTGCATCACATGAAGCAAACTTTTATAAAGCGAGGGACATTTTGGTCCTAAAAGTTGGATGGTGCCTTATGCAATAAACGTTTATCATAGACAATATATATGAAACTTTGGCTTTACGAATACTTCCATTATAAGGCACCACATACAGTTGTTTCTATGTTTTAAAACAATGAAACTCATCTGGTAAATAATGGAGGTTTCCTTCAAATCACAAATTTTTCCATTAATTATGGTTTGGTTACAGAGTCGAATTTGAGACAGATCTCTTTGTGACTTTTTCATTCGCTCTAAAACATTGAATGCAGTAAGCCCTTCGCTTTATCTCAAGAAACATTTTGGCTGAACAGTTTTTGAATTTTTTTATGTAATACATCTTATCACCGTTGTAAATAACTCTAAATCAATACCAATGTAAGTTTTTAGGATTTTACTGTTTTTCCTTTTTTTTACTTTAATCTAATCAGGACACACGTTGATAACAGCATTACATGTTGAAGTGTAAATTCCTGTATAAAGATTCGTATTATTATTATTATATTATTATTATTATTATTTGCTACATGCGAAATGCCGATTAGTTTTATTCCCTTTCCCAGATTCCTTCCAACATTGCTTCATACTGTTATCAATGACACTATCCGCATGTTCAATATTTGGGCCGTTAACTGCAATATGCTTCTCTAGACGTCTCAAAAACTCTCGGGAATTATCGTTGCTAGTGACAGGTCTAACTGATAGCTCATTTAACTATTGACAAATCTAATTGGATGTGAGATGTTGAAAGATAAGATCGATCTCCAAATCAATTATGGTCTCATTATTCTTAATCTTTCAAATCGTTTTCATGCAATATCTTGTTACCCAACTTTAGAAAAGATAATTTTTTAAATAAATGTGCCTGCAGATATTCACTGGATTTCAAAATGTGCCTGCGAGCGGCGCTCGCACTCTCGCGCACTTTAGCTATTTCAATGGCAAGTAAATCATGGACCAGAATGAAACGTGAAGTGCTCGTTCTCATATGAACCCCTTGCCAGCATTTTCCTTATTTCCGGGTCCAAAAGATGTGTAATTTTACCCAAAAAAATTTTCACATCTAAGTTAGCCCTTGAGTGACAGATTTGCATTTCAGTTTTGAATATCAGCCTTATACTTTTTATTCCACAGCCCCGCCAAACGTCTTTACTTTTTTGACTCGCCCGGTAGATATCAAAGGGTTTTAGTGTACCTTATCCTAGCTACAAGATGCTAAAAATAGATCCTAAGACCTAAAGGTCATAGAAATAGCAGACATCTATAAAACAAACATCCTAAAACTAATGCATCAAATCCACTATGATAGAGATCAACTGCCTGATGTATCCCAAAATTGTCTTATAACAAATGAAGGGTGACACAAATATGCTGCAAGCCAAGCAATAGGTTATAGAATATACAAATCGCGTAAAACTTGGGGGGATAAAACTTTTAGAAACAAGGGTGCTCGATCATGGAATAATCTGCCAAAATCAATAAAAACATGTATCCAAAATAATACAGCATGCTACAAGCCTTAAAGTGTTCAAAATAGCGAAATATTAACAATCATAAACCTTAAAGTGTCAGTGCAATGAAATTTTGGAAATCATCTGCGTGACTCAACCCGACGACGTCAAACATTGCAACTCGCCCCAGACCCTTGTCATCCGACCTCTCCCATTTCGAACCCCAAAAACAGCAGCTTCCCACCCCCAAATACAAATTTAAACTTTCATACCGTTATTCAACAAGATTAATCTCTTCAAATCAAACATAATAAGGGGGTGGATTTCCTCTTTACGTTTGCACTTTAAATCAGAATTTTCATTTCATGAACAGCTAATCTTTCATCGATATATATCTCTTTTGAAAATGCTGTAATTTTCGATGTATGCTCATATTTTTCTTTTCTTTTTTGCATTTTAATCTAACGGCCAAAGCTAGACAAGCTATGCTTTTCTTTGGTCGTATATGATAGAGATCTTTTTATATATACCTGTATTAACTTTTAGTCCTGTATTCTATGAAAAAACTTGAATTGAATTGGAGATAATTCGAATATTTGTAATTGTAATATTTTGTCTCAAATCGCTTTTAACCTATGCCACTGTAAATTTCAATTTTAATAATGACTAAATAGTTGCTGTTCTATAGATGTAAAAGAATGGTATTGGCAAAACTTGTTCAATAGCTAACATGTTCAAGTAAATTTTAAGATTTGCCTTTTTGAAATTGTCATGCCGTTTTGTAGTTTATTGGGGACTTTCTTGAAAAGCCCTTTCAAAAAACATTTTAAAGCGGTCTAAAATTGCAATTAAATTTTGCCAACGTTTGTTTCTTACAGCAACGACTTCAACACATTTCTACCACATGTTCCTGGCCACAGGACACTTCATCCGTAAAGGATAAAATATTTATCAGGAGATTCATCCTGCCAAGAATATAACACATACTTATTCATGTAATTTTCATTACCGTGAGGCAGGAAAAGAGACGAACCTTGCTCACTATTTTCAGCTGTTTTGAAGGAGATGTTTCTAGAAAACCCCTTAAAATTCAAAATGGAGTAATAAGAATGATATATACATTTGCATAGCGCTAAAATCTATTGATGCATATTCTGAGGCATGTACAACTTTATTTCCAAGAAAACAGTAAAATCATATACAGTAGTTCAGATAAAGAATACAGGTCAGATGTTTATGATATACAGTAAAAACCCCGCACATAAGAACCTAAGATTTTGAACTCAGCCTGATAAGGTTCTTATACAATGAGGCACATCCAGTAATCAGGGTGTAGATTCTTAACAAAGGGAAATTGGTGAATCTAAATCTTAGCCAAACTTATTTACACTCTTGGTCCTATCCATTTCAACCCAAGCTTACCTAGTTTACCCCTGCAGGCCCTGCCTATTACAGTTCTGTAAGTAATGTTTTAGAGTTCACAAAAGAGTTTGATTGGCAAACAGATTGCATTTATTTCCCAATGAATGAATGAAACCCTTTATTAAGAACCTACAATCCTGGACATAAGGTGTTGAGAAAAAAGCAATTTTCCTTCATTTTTTAAACCTCGCTACCAAAATTCTGTGAAAATGTTCACTTTTCCCCCTCCTCCCATCTCAAGGTTGGTTTTTTGTGACGAGTAGTCATTGCATGTATCAGATTTTACAGTATCTCCACAAACAACATTGAATTGGGGGAGCAGGGGGTCACTGAATGGAAAATTTAGCAATCTGCCGAATATTCTCAACCCTTGTGGCCAGGATTGTAGTTACGATATCAGCTGAAATAGTTCTTATCCATTGGGTACAAAATATATGATTTCAGGCTGTAGGTTCTTAATAAATGAAGGTTCTTATGTGCGGGTTTTTACTGTACCAAGGAAAACTTTCGTACAATCGAACCATGTCTGTTAAAATCGTAATTTTCTTCAGTTTGTGTGCTGTGCTTTTTTGTAGATAAAATGAAAGATGCAATTGTAGCCAAGGTTGCAGCACAAACTGCTGATTATTATCAAGATGCATATCGATTGGCAACTTCTCCAATGGTCAAGAGCATGTGGGACAAGGTATTTGTTTATTTATTCAATTGGAAGGCCCTTTCCATGGAAAATCTCAAGCTGGACCGAGTTTAACATGGGTTGAGTTTTGAATGCATTGCTTATTTTACTTAGTGTTTACATAAAATCTCAAAACGGGCTGAAATTAAGAGGCCCAATGGATAAGAAATCTCAGCCCGGACTGAATTCAACATGGGCTGAGTTTTGAATTTATTGTTTATTTCACTTAGTGTTCACATAAAATCTCAAAACGGGCTGAAATCAACAGGCCCTTTAAATGAGAAATTTCAGCCCATTCTGAGCTTAGTATGCCTGGAATTGTGAAGATATTCCTTATTTTGCTTTGTGTTTACATGAAATCTCAAAACAGGCTGAAATTAAGAGGCCCTCTTCATAAGAAATCTCAGCCCGGACTGAGCTCAACATGGGTTGAGTTTTGAATTTATTGCTTATTTTGCTGTGTATTTCCATGGTTGAGATTAGGTCACATGATAGGAATGCGTTTTTGTTGTTGGCATTTAATTGTTATTTGATTTTAACATACCCGGAGCTGAATTTTTTTCTGTCAACAAGGAAATGTTCAATAGCTGCAGTATGGGCTGCAATTTAAGCAGGGGCTGAATTAGACTCAGTACATATCGTAGTTTCGTTCTTTGACTTAACTGATACCNTATGGTGAAAAGCAGAAATTAGTATCTTTTCTGGCATAGGATTTAGAAATTTGATGACGTCATGGCCTCAAATTTAATAAATGCCGCCATTTTGAAACTAATCAAGACATCACTAAAGTGCCACGGCAGATTTACAATAAAAACCGCTAAGTACCTTCCAAGCCATTTAATTTGAAAGAAACCGTATTAGAATTTTACACCGACCTTTTTAAAGATTTGAGCCCTATGTTACCTTGCTCAATATTTTCAGCTGTTTTGAAGGAGATGTTTCTAGAAAGCCACTTAAAATTCAAAATGGAGTAATAAGAATGATATAAACATTTGTAAAGAGCTAAGATCTATTGATACATATTCTGAGGCATGTACAACTTTATTTCCAAGAAAACATTCAAATCACATGCAGTAGTAAATTGAAAGAATACACGTCAGATGCTTATGATACACCAAGGAAAAGTTTCGTACAATCGAACCATGTCTGTTGAAATCATAATTTTCGTCAGTTTGTGTGCTGTGCTTTTTTGTAGATAAAATGAAAGATGCAATTGTAGCCAAGGTTGCTGCACAAACTGCTGATTATTATCAAGATGCATATCGCTTGGCAACTTCTCCGATGGTCAAGAGCATGTGGGACAAGGTATTTATTATTCATTCAATTGGAAGACCCTTTCCATGACAAATCTCAAGCTGGACCGAGTTTAACATGGGTTGAGTTTTGAATGCATATGCATTGCTTATTTTACTTAGCTCTTACATAAAATCTCAAAACGGGCTGAAATTGAGAGGCCCTATGCATAAGAAATCTCAACCCGGCGGACTGAGTTCAACATGGGCTGAGTATTGACTGCATTGCTTATTTTACTTAGTGCTTACATAAGATCTCAAAACAGGCTGAAATTAAGAGGCCCTATGCATAAGAAAGCTCAGCCCGGACTGAGTTCAACATGGGCTGAGTTTTGAATTTATTGTTTATTTTACTTAGTGCTTACATAAAATCTCAAAACGGGCTGAAATCAACAGGCCCTTTAAATGAGAAATTTCAGCCCATTCTGAGCTTAGTATGCCTGGAATTGTGAAGATATTCCTTATTTTGCTTTGTGTTTACATGAAATCTCAAAACANTCAACATGGGCTGAGTATTGACTGCATTGCTTATTTTACTTAGTGCTTACATAAGATCTCAAAACAGGCTGAAATTAAGAGGCCCTATGCATAAGAAAGCTCAGCCCGGACTGAGTTCAACATGGGCTGAGTTTTGAATTTATTGTTTATTTTACTTAGTGCTTACATAAAATCTCAAAACGGGCTGAAATCAACAGGCCCTTTAAATGAGAAATTTCAGCCCATTCTGAGCTTAGTATGCCTGGAATTGTGAAGATATTCCTTATTTTGCTTTGTGTTTACATGAAATCTCAAAACAGGCTGAAATTAAGAGGCCCTCTGCATAAGAAATCTCAGCCCGGACTGAGCTCAACATGGGTTGAGTTTTGAATTTATTGCTTATTTTGCTGTGTATTTCCATGGTTGAGATTAGGTCACATGATAGGAATGCGTTTTTGTTGTTGGCATTTAATTGTTATTTGATTTTAACATACCCGGAGCTGAATTTTTTTCTGTCAACAAGGAAATGTTCAATAGCTGCAGTATGGGCTGCAATTTAAGCAGGGGCTGAATTAGACTCAGTACATATCGTAGTTTCGTTCTTTGACTTAACTGATACCGCTACAACTACGACTTATTTCTCTACGCTTCCCGAAATGGGTCACCCTCGTATTGAAATCATATATAAGTCAATGTGGCCTTAATCACCTTCTATTTTTTCAAAAACCACTGAGCCTATAACGCCATGAAAAGCAGTTTTCCAGCTCTGCTGTAGCATAAAACTAGATATCAGTACTTAGATGAATGTTTCTTCAAGCCATAATGGCAAAAACCGCCTTCCTCTGAACCACATTATGATTGGAACACAAAAAATGCGACAAAAATGTGTCGCCGATTGAGATTGTTGTCCGTTGTAAAGCTCTAGGGAAACAAGGCCCTCACTGAAACGACAACAACATCAATTCGATTCAATGAGCGAAAAAAGGGGCAGTTGGACGCAAAACGCGGGTAAAAGGGCCAGCGCGGCACAATCCCATTCGTATAGTCCTAAATACCAAAACATGTTTACATTACCTCTCTGTTCGTTGTAATTCCGACGAAATTAATTGAGTAATGAATCCAGTAGCGTTCAAGAAGGTTCAATTCATCTTTAAGTTTCACCAAGCATCATTAAACAGACTCAAAAACCGTGTTCTTTGGTATAGGTTTCTTGCCCATTTCGACTTGTAGATTATCTCCTCGCATCTTCAAAGTTGCTCCGGCAAGATCGCTGTTTACGACTTTCAGGAATTTGTGATCAATAAAATAACTTTGGAAACGGATGAAATTGACACGAACAATATATTTCAATTCAGTTCGCGAGATTGTCAAAAGCATCTTCGATGCAAAACAGATTAAAATGTGCTGTAATCCTATTCAAAATCTCCATTGACGAGGCGCTACTTAGCCCAAGCATTTTCCATTGAAGTACGGTCAAAATTTCCCTCGCAGCATCATGTCTAACTGCCCCTTTAAGAGTCTATGTGGAGTATGGCTAGAGCTGAATTGCCATCATCATACACTGTCAGCCGAATTGAAATTCAGCCCATGTTGCACACCACACGCGCAGATATTTCTCATGTAAAGGACCGCTGACTGTTGAGACAGTTCACTATGATATTTATTTCATGATGAAGTGAAAATATAGGTCTGAAAGATTTTCTTTTCCTTGCAGGAATGGATTCCAATTTTGTCTGGAAAGCAAGCTTACTTCACAGCTGCAGCAGAATATCACCAGGCAACAGTTAGTGAAGGAAAAGCAAAGTATGGAGAAACAGTTGCAAGACTCCAGGTAAAGCATTGTTTGAGGTCAAATCTCTGCAAATGTCAATGCCCTGGGCTAAATGCTATCATCGTAAAGTATGATAACTATAAAGTCTCAGAGTATGACAACGAATCAAATATCATATGATATCTTACCTTATCTTATGTGAAGGCACAAACTCAACAAGTATGATAAACTGAAAGGCCAGGATAGGGTTCAAAACTTTCGAATCTTTAAAGAGGTGTGTGTAAAATTGTATGAAATTTTTCCTTGCATTGAATGAAAAGGAACTTAAGGTACTTTGCTGTAAACCTGTAACGCTGAATTGTAACATCTGCAACATCTAGTGTTGAGACTGCACGCAGGCTATATATCTGCCGTCGAATTTTTTGATATCTTTAATTTTTTATAAAATGGTGGTAATTTCTTTATTTTTGAAAGAGTTCGTGGAAAATTAAAAAAATATTTAAATCATCGTAAATCCTAAACCAAAAGAGGAAGATTGATACAACCTTCAAGAAACCCAAAGTTTATCAAGGTCTACGATATGATGGCAAGCAGAAATCTGTAGCATTTCTGGTTTAGGATTTAGACATTTAATGACGTCATAGCCTCAAATTTAAAATATGCCGCCATTTTAAAGCTAATAAAGATATCAATAAATTTCCACGGCAGATTTGCGGCAAGATCCCTATGTTCTTTCCAAACCATTTAATTCAAAGAAAACTGTAATAGAATTTTCCACCGACTTTTGTAAAGATTTTTTTTGAGCTATGAATACCTGTTGAACAAAGTTTACCGCAGAGAGGGATAGATTGGACTTAGGCAATCAGTCTGATGATAACACAGATCACAGGAAGCTCAAATTGATTTAAAAAAATCAGGACTTTGGTGACTATCAGCTCTGAGCAAGAATTGAAGGAATGAATCGGCCACTTTGTATTGATTGAATTCTATTCTCCAAAAATTAATCCTTGCCACTCGCAGTCTGCAACAAGTGAAATCTCATTTGTTCAGTTATCGTGTCTATCCGCAACCAGTGGTGGACACTTGGAGGGGCGAGGGGGTG
>REGL01000519.1:57994-72726 GCA_004194395.1 Aurelia aurita complex sp. Pacific | reverse complement strand
GTTGAGCGGTGCATCCCGTCAGGTCAAGTATGGGAGTACCCCCACCCCCCGGGTGATATAAGACTAAATGGCATATGTTTGTACGTATCAGTAATTTTTAGTTTTTGAGATAATTTGACTGTAATTTAACTAGATCTAATGTTAGTGTTGTGAAATAATTTGACTGTAATTTAGCTGTATTTAATTACCCCAGTGTCTCAAGGACGATAATTGTACTGATAAATTGTCACTTATTTTCATGTCAGATATGATCTAAATAGTTCAAAGAGATAAGTTCCGATATCGGTGGATTTTACAGAGTCACTTTTTGATGGCTTGTGTCAAGCCACCAAACAAGCTGCAGAAAACAATCGATGAATTCGGTTATGAGGGTTTGATAAAATCGACCATTAACTTCCAGAAAAATTCGACGCAAAAGATGTCAGTAGATTTCTTCAAGAAATTCCAGAACGTCGGTGAAGTGAACATTCTTTGGGAGTTATAAGATTTGTTTACCAACTTAACACTTGACGAAAATGAATAAACGAAGACGTTTCCTTGAAATCCTACCGGTTGAATTTGAGATAGGTAATGGTAATCTAAAAAAGTTTGAACACGATTGAGGAGGAGCAAGATGAAGATGGAATGATAGCATCTGCGCAGGATCCCGATGACGTAGCAATATAGAGTCACTAAAGAAGGTTGTGTGAACGGCTATTGGGTTTTTAGTTGGATTGAAGCACTTCAATAGTTTGAGTGATCAACTTTTTGCAATGATTTTCAACTATTTTGAATAGTTTGATATTCAGCAGTTGCAGTAGTATATTTTCACGGGGAGGTACTTGGTCTGCGAATATACGGGGAGAAGCCGCTGGAGAATCGGAAGAAAAACCCTGTCCTGAAGTCAAATGCCTCAAAATAGCACACCCTGTCTTGGAGTAAAAATTTTCCAAACAATACCCTTTCTTTTAGTTTCTTCAAACAAAATTGTGTACAGCCCTCTAAATTTTGTTGCAAATCTGTCAAAAATGCGAAAATGTTGCCATCTAAACGATTTAAATCCTACTTCTACACAGTGGCGTGGCAGCTCGGGGCCCTTAGTAATTTAGCTGTACAGGAGCAGATAAATCAATAAAAGTTGGCCAAATTTCTCAAATCAAAAAGGTCTTATTATTGGCAACATTATTAAAGGCAAGCCCAGCAAATCAGAACCTCCATAACCAGGGCTACGAAATGAACAAAGAGCTCAGGGGGGAGGGGGGGGGTGTTATTCACCTGGTAGTAATATGGTACCCGATTTGTTTGCTTGAAAGAATTTTTGTATCGTTTGGTCCCTATTGTGGCCTGATGGCCTGATTCATCTTCTGTGTTTTCTGTCTTTAAGGAAATGGCAGACAAAATAAGAAAGAAACTGGCTAGTGCAAAGAAAGACAATGACTTCATTTACTTAGATCGCGTGCCAAGTTTAGACTCTGTAGAATCAGTTGGAAGAGCTACATTGGCAAAAGCTACTCCCGTATCATCGCCCATTTCCAGCTCATTTGCGGACTTATTTCCTTCCCTCGTTCCTGTCGCTGTTAACCAAGCTATGGCTACTTATGAAAACAAAAAGGCTGAGATGGTAAACAGAGAAGTTGGCCGCATGAGAGAAGCAACACAGGTCCTTAATGGGTAGGTTTTGTAATTGGGATTTTTAAGAATTTTTTTATGCGTTTTTTATGCGTGACGTCGAAAGAGCATTAAAAGTGTTGTGCTGTGTTAGTTGGGGGTCAAAACTATGAATGATTTTATAAGGTTTTATGAGAAATGATTTGGGATTGATTGAATATCCCTTGGTGGTGCGCAGCAGTTTTTAATCGTGTTTGGTGTAAACGTTTGTTTGGCTTGTCCAGAAGAGATAAATATCTAGTAAGATGTTAGAAAATAATAAAGCAATAAAAATTAAGGCAGTTAAAGCAATTAGATAGTTTTTAAGTAACTCTGCATTTTATACAGTAGTTTAAGGGCAAAGTCATCAGTCACTAAGAGAACCAATTGGTGTGGTCAAAGAAACACAATGACCTAGTTGTTTTCTCTGTAATGACGCTGTACAGTAGTTATTCTACTGCATTCCTTGGAGGAGCACCTTGCCCTGAAATAGATCCCTCCCATTATGTTAACCGATAAAATATGCCCATGTAAACTCCAATTTGAATGTTTGTGCGCATGTTCTTGAACGAAGAAACATTACGCTTTTCTTGCAAGGATATGTACATTGTTTTGTAAATTTGAATGAGCGCCTTCTATGAAGCTTGAAAAATTGAACGAGTGCTCCGGACTCTCATTGGAGGAGCTACAATACCCAAGTTGAAGCCTTAGTTTTCTAATTGTAAATCCTTCTCTTAGAATCCTGGCATCTCTTAATCTTCCTGCTGCCATTGAAGACTTGTCAGGCGCTAAAGTACCCCAATCGGTTCTTGAAAAATCAGCTGTGGTAAGAGAAAAAGGTGGCCTTGGAGCAATTGACAAAATGATGCAAGATCTTCCAGAATTATTGGCAAGGAACAGAGAAATACTTGATGAGGTAAGTGTTATTCGATTTCAACATCCTCTCCTAGACTGATGCTATGCGTCCTAGTTATTGCTACACTGCTACCTTTACTGTCACCTGTCTCATTGCTGAAACTAGGACTCATGGTTTAAATGCACAATAACTGAACTAATTTTTGGAGCTGTTTTAGTTTTCCGTCTTGACAGTCATTGCACAAGCATAGGTTCCAAATCTTTACATCGGCATAAAAAGGTTGGTGTAAAATTCTATGACCTATTTCTTCCAGCTGAATGGCTTGAAATAAACTTTAGCTACTTACCTATGATTCTACCGTTGGACTTTTAAGAAATGTTGAATATTTTTCGAAATTCTCATTTGAGGATGTGACGTCACCAAATTTCTAAATCATAAACCAGAAGAGTTATAAACTTTGGCTTGATACCATATTGTAGACATTCATAAACTATGGTTTGCTTCGAAATTATTTCATTTTGCGTCAAACAGTTTAGAAATTACGAGCGTTTTAAGTTTTTTTGAAAATTTTGCTTCAGTTCTTGAAAAAGAAGAAAGACACTCTAATTCTGANGGGGGGGGGGGGGTATTATTCACCTGGTTGTAATATGGTACCCGATTTGTTTGCTTGCAAGAATGTTTGGATCGTTTGGTCCCTATTGTGGCCTGATTCATCTTCTGTGTTTTCTGTCTTTAAGGAAATGGCAGACAAAATAAGAAAGAAACTGGCTAGTGCAAAGAAAGACAATGACTTCATTTACTTAGATCGTGTGCCAAGTTTAGACTCTGTAGAATCAGTTGGAAGAGCTACATTGGCAAAAGCTACTCCCGTATCATCGCCAATTTCCAGCTCGTTCGCTGACTTATTTCCTTCCCTCGTTCCTGTCGCTGTTAACCAAGCTATGGCTACTTATGAAAGCAAAAAGGCTGAGATGGTAAACAGAGAAGTTGGCCGCATGAGAGAAGCAACACAGGTCCTTAATGGGTATGTTTTGTAATTGGGATTTTTAAGAATTGTTCGAAAGAGCATTGAAAGTGTTGTGCTGTGTTAGTTGGGGGTCAAAACTATGAATGATTTTTGAAGGTTTTATGAGAAATGATTTGAGATTGATTGCATATTCCTCGGTGGTGCGCAGCAATTTTAATCGCGTTTGGTGTAAACGTTTGTTGGGCTTAGTGCAGAAGAGACAAATATCTGGTAAGATGTTAGAAAATGATAAAGCAATAAAAACTAAGGCAGTGAAAGCAATTAGATAGTTTTCCAGTAACTCTTTATTTTATACAGTCGTTTAAGGGCAAAGTCATCAGTCACTAAGAGAACCAATTGGTGTGGTCAAAGAAACAGAGTGACCTAGTTGTTTTCGCTGTAATGATGCTGTACAGTAGTTATTCTACTGCATTCCTTGGAGGAGCACCTTGCCCTCAAATATGTCCCTCCCATTTTGTTAACTGATAAAATATGCCCATGTACACTCCAATTTGAATGTTTGTGGGCATGTTCTTGAACGAAGCAACATTACGCTTTTCTTGCAAGGATATGTATGTTGTTTTGTAAATTCAAATGAGCACCTTTTACGAAGCTTGGGAAATTGAATGAGTGCTCCGGAATCTCATTAAAAACCTTAAAAAAGTTAAAAAATATCATACCGCAATCACAATTGTGTAGTGTATTCTACGCAATCGTGGAAAGTCATCTTCNAAGAGAACCAATTGGTGTGGTCAAAGAAACACAATGACCTAGTTGTTTTCTCTGTAATGACGCTGTACAGTAGTTATTCTACTGCATTCCTTGGAGGAGCACCTTGCCCTGAAATAGATCCCTCCCATTATGTTAACCGATAAAATATGCCCATGTAAACTCCAATTTGAATGTTTGTGCGCATGTTCTTGAACGAAGAAACATTACGCTTTTCTTGCAAGGATATGTACATTGTTTTGTAAATTTGAATGAGCGCCTTCTATGAAGCTTGAAAAATTGAACGAGTGCTCCGGACTCTCATTGGAGGAGCTACAATACCCAAGTTGAAGCCTTAGTTTTCTAATTGTAAATCCTTCTCTTAGAATCCTGGCATCTCTTAATCTTCCTGCTGCCATTGAAGACTTGTCAGGCGCTAAAGTACCCCAATCGGTTCTTGAAAAATCAGCTGTGGTAAGAGAAAAAGGTGGCCTTGGAGCAATTGACAAAATGATGCAAGATCTTCCAGAATTATTGGCAAGGAACAGAGAAATACTTGATGAGGTAATTGTTATTCGATTTCAACATCCTGTCCTAGACTGATGCTATGCGTCCTAGTTATTGCTACACTGCTACCTTTACTGTCACCTGTCTCATTGCTGAAACTAGGACTCATGGTTTAAATGCACAATAACTGAACTAATTTTTGGAGCTGTTTTAGTTTTCCGTCTTGACAGTCATTGCACAAGCATAGGTTCCAAATCTTTACATCGGCATAAAAAGGTTGGTGTAAAATTCTATGACCTATTTCTTCCAGCTGAATGGCTTGAAATAAACTTTAGCTACTTACCTATGATTCTACCGTTGGACTTTTAAGAAATGTTGAATATTTTTCGAAATTACAGCATATTTTATATTCTAACTCATTTGAGGATGTGACGTCACCAAATTTCTAAATCATAAACCAGAAGAGTTATAAACTTTGGCTTGATACCATATTGTAGACATTCATAAACTATGGTTTGCTTCGAAATTATTTCATTTTGCGTCAAACAGTTTAGAAATTACGAGCGTTTGAAGTTTTTTTGAAAATTTTGCTTCAATTCTTGAAAAAGAAGAATGACACTCTAATTCTGAAAATATTGAAGATTTCACAAAAGTCCAACGGTAGAATTATAGCAAAACAGCTGAAGTTCCTTTGAAGCCATTCAGTGAAAGACATAGGTCATTGAATTTTACACCAACCTTTTTAAAGATTTGAAGCCTATGCTCATTGCACAGTATTTGAAATGATGATGCAAAATATTTTCGATTTCAAATCGACTAAAAATCAAAAGTGCTATTTGGTATTTTGACCAAGGACTAAGACTAACAATATTCTAACGATGTCGACACAATTTGAAAACAGCAAAAAATTTGACCGTGACAAACTCCTTGCAATCTCCCCAACAACGAGACTGCAAGTTGACGCTAAAGAAATGTATTTATGCTAGTAATTTAGGCCTAAAGAATAGATCACCTACAATTATTTTGTAATAAAATAAATTGTACTTTGACCAGAGTATGATAAATTCACATCGTTTCCAGCTAAGTCCGTTCACTTGATAACGGTCTAGCTGGAAACGTCGTGAATTTACCATACTCTGTTCAAAGTACAATGTATTGTATTCTAAAGGTTTATATTACACGAGAATAGATCAGTCTTGTTACGAAGCGTCGAAAAATGTTCGGTTTATTTGTTTTGATTACCCCCACGCTGTCAGAATATGCCTTTTGGAGTTCTGTTTTCAAAATTTCCCCTTTTGGAATGGTGCTGACACAATTTGGACCGTTTTCATGTGAACCGGAGGCCTCTCTGTAACAATTTGCAAATGCTGTCGGCTCCGTGTGAAATTTGTCTTTATCATCAATCTTGAATTTGCCTAATATACGATTTATTGTCGCATGCCAACAGTGGATACTTTCATGGCGTACCACACATCAACATAAGACCTTTCAGCTACCCTACAAAAGAGTCTGGATCGAACGAAATTTTTATACCGGGTGAGTCAATAAAAAAGCCCGGCATTTGAAAAAATGCTGCTCCCTGAATATCAAAGCAATAATATTGAAAACTGTCGTGTTTTATTCCCGATATGTCATGACTACCCTTTGGTTTAACATGAAGATTATACAGTTAAAATACGACTAAATATACAGTTACAGAATGCCACATATAAGCGATTCCTACAAATAGATAGTTGAGCCGGTTTTGTATTAGCCTGATAACCAAACCCTACTAAGTGAAAGTAGTTTTCCTTGGTAGGCTCTGGTTATCAGGCTAGTTTTGCTCAAATCTTAAATCTTTCAAATCTTTCAAATCTTTTGAAAGGAGGGTGTAAAATTATATGACTTTTTTCTTTGAATTGAATGGCCTGAAAGGAAGTTGTGGTACTTTCCTGTAAATCTACCGTTGAAATGGTTAGATATCTTGATTTTTTTCGAAATTGGGGCAGTTTAATTATTTTTGAAAAAATTCATGGAGCATTTTGAAAAAATAGTAAATCATCGTAAATCCTAAACCAATAGGTGGAAAGTGATATAACCTTCAAGAAAATCATAGTTTATGGTCTACAAGGTCTACAAGATGGTGGCAATCAGAAATCTGTAGCTTTTCTTGTTTAGGATTTAGGAATTTGATGACGTCATAGCCTCAAATTTAATAAATGTTGCAATTTTGAAACTAATCAAGATATCAATAAATTTCCCGGCAGATTTACAGCAAAAAACCCCAAGCTCCTTCCACGCCATTTTATTCAAAGAAAACTATAACGAACTGTAATAGAATTTTACAGTGACCTTTTTAAAGATTTGAGCCCTATGTTGTTTTGCATAGGATGTCAGGCTAGGAAAAGTGCAATGGACAATCGGAACCACAGCCAATATAACAACAACAACAACAATAACGCCATCGCCACCCAGGGTCCCCACTGCTCAAGAATCTGCTAAAAGATTAGGGTTTCTTACCACCATATTATTGATTTGCTAAAAGGTCTATTGCTTATGATTTATTTAATTTGCAGGGAATGCGAATGATGGATGAAGAAGAACGAGAAGATACGCAAATGAGGGACAGATTTAAAGAGAAATGGAATCGAACCCCATCTAAGAAGTTAACTGAACAACTACACGCAGAAGGCAATAAATATTTGTCTATCTTAGACAATGCAACGAAGGCTGACGCAATTGTGAAAACAAAATACAATGAAAATAGACGTGCCATGGATATTCTCTGCAAATCTGAGGTAATAATTTATTCTTACAATATACAATGAATTGAAGTGAATGTAAAGGCAATGTGTCCATGTAAGTAGCATGCTTCGAGGGGGATACTTCGCAAACATGTTATATTTTCTTATGTATTCACGTGACTCATGTGATCAGCTTTTGTGGGAATGCGTGGTTGAGTATTGGATGACTTCCTACGCAGTCCAAAGTCCAATGTTTTCATGTGGTTAGTTTGACAGACTCAGTCTAAACCAATCAAACCATCCAAAAGCTGGATGCATGTCAGCATTTTGTCAGCAGTTTCAATGAGTGTGCATGCAGCTGATATTTATATGGGCACACTGCCTTTAAGGTTGCTTTTGGCGCCAAGCACTGGGATCGCAGAGTTAGCCAAGCACTACTCGAGTCCGTGACCCCATTTTCAAATGGTGTGGCTTTTAGACTTAATACATGTTATAGTCTTGCCCTTTGACTTGCCCTGATACCGCTACAACTACGACTGATTTTCTATGCTTCCCGAAACGGTTTAGCCTCGTCCTGATTTTTATAGGGTGTGCTTGATTGGTACGAATTCTGAAAACGGTAGACTTGGTAGACTTGAAATTTGTGTTTGATTGACTACCAAATTGTGAAACGGCAGGTTTGGCAAGTTTGGCAGGTTTGGCAGGTTTGGAAGGCCTTCTGAACCTTCTACTCCCGAATGCAGAAGGTTTCGCAGACTTTGGAGAGATTCTGGTTTATTTGCGAAGCTGTGAAAACGAGACGAATTTGCTCGCGTTGCTACGATAATCAAGTCAGTACAAATTTGTTGCCAACCACCAGACTCGTCTTCGTTTTTTTCAACTGGAAACCTCGTTTTCGCCAGGATGAATCTAAAACCTGCTGTTTTAATTAATTTTGTGTTTGATTGGGAAATGTATTTCCGTCTCTGCAAAGTCTACCGTTTTCAGAATTTGGTAGGTTTGGAAGTACCAGTCAAACACACCCATAGGGCACCTGTTCACAATAGAATCTGCATTTATGGGTATGATTTTTTATTGTATTCAATTATTTGCGGATTTATGGGTATCCTTTTATTGGCAAAACATTCCAATGGTACACTCTTAATCACTTTATCCAGATTGATAAGTATGCTTATCAAGCCTAGAAGGCTCTAGATTAAAGGATGGGTGGAGTTGCAACTGGCTTTCAGTCTTAAACTTAATCAAATTTGACAGGGCCGTGATGATTTACAAAATAATGAATGGTCTCTGCCCGGACAACTTAAGAGGGAGGCTTGTTACCAGATCTCAATTATCTAACTATCGAACGAGAAATCAGTTAGATCTGGACACCCCAAGACAGAACCTAGAATTCTCCAAAAGCAGTTTTTTCTACTCTGGTGCTAAAACGTGGAATGAAATCCCATTAGAAATCAGAATGAGTTCCACAATTAGCACATTCAAAAGGAAACTGAAGGAATTCCTAAACAATTAGCATCCTTCCCGAAGCACGATCCCTAGGAAGATCAGCAAATTTGTATTATTTCATTTGTAAATAGATGTTTATTTTGTATAGGAATAGTTCTTTTTTAGCTGATAGGGTTTTTGTGTTTAAATATGATAAAATGACAAATGAAAAATGCTTTCTCGGCTTTTTTCGGTATAGTGGGTATGCATCCGGTCCGGATTTATGGGTATGCGTCCGGATTTATGGGTAGTGATGTGAGGTTTCCGAATGGCACAACCCCTTACCACGGAAACTTGAGTAAAGCCCCCGGGGCGCGATCACTGCAATAAATGGAAACCGCTAGACGTAAGGATTGTTGAGAATTGCTGGTCAAAAATTTGTGCGATCTTTGCGTTATCAGTGATCCTTGCGATCATCTGGAAACTAGGCTTATCTTTACAGCTTGACTAATCAACTGTTAAAATCTGTTCATTTGAAGTCGCTAATCGCTTTGTGAACAGATGCCATTGTTCCAAGATCTGGTCTTGTTATGCTGTAGTTAATATTTCATTACATAGTCATATAGACGTGTTTTCATAGCGTGTCACACGGAACAACGATCCATGGAGAATGTTTTTTGCTAATAGTAGAATTTAATCAAGGATTTTCGAAGTGATTAGTCTTTTTATTCTTGAAATGGGCGGAGAGACACAGCGAGATGCTTGATGTTCAACGCAATAAATATTGATGAATGAAGAAATTTGCTCAAAATCGACGCGTACTTTGCTATCAAATTGATTGTTTCAACGCATTTACATTCCTTGTTGTTCTTCCAAAGATTCTACTTTTCTGGCTGAGCACAGTTAATAAGGTGGACCCGATGTTCCTTGGACTCCTAGGATCCTTAAAAACTGTATACATTTCAGAGTAAAATTATGTGCTATCATTTCTGTTTCTTTACTTTGGTAGATAAGGTACTTAATAAGAAATTGTAAAAAGATTCGGATGCAGAAAAACGAGAAGATTTAGCATACTGAGTCATTTCTGACTTGTGTCGTCATCAGAGTGTGACTTTAAACAGAACTGTTTCTTTATGTTCTTTCAAAGATTCTGCATGTCTTACTAGGCATATCGATAATGCGCCGGACCTGATCTTCCCTGGACTCCTAGGATCCTTGAAACCATTTGCATGAAATGTGTATTTCAAAGTAAGGTTACAAAACGAACATCTAGCGGGTGTCCCAATAAAGTATGGGGCAGATTTGATTGGGTCCAGCAATGTGAATTTAGCTTAAATCAATGGCTAATCACTCTCAAAACGTTCCTTGATATTAGCTTGAATATAGATAAAATGGTATACAGATTTGATTGGGTCCAGCAATGTGAATTTAGCTTAAATCAATGGCTAATCACTCTCAAAACGTTCCTTGATATTTAGCTTGAATATAGATAAAATGGTATACAGATTTGATTGGGTCCAGCAATGTGAATTTAGCTTAAATCAATGGCTAATCACTCTCAAAACGTTACTTGATATTCAGCTTGAATATAGATAAAATGGTATACAGATTTGATTGGGTCCAGCAATGTGAATTTAGCTTAAATCAATGGCTAATCACTCTCAAAACGTTCCTTGATATTCAGCTTGAATATAGATAAAATGGTATACAGATTTGATTGGGTCCAGCAATGTGAATTTAGCTTAAATCAATGGCTAATCACTCTCAAAACGTTCCTTGATATTTAGCTTGAATATAGATAAAATGGTATACAGATTTGATTGGGTCCAGCAATGTGAATTTAGCTTAAATCAATGGCTAATCACTCTCAAAACGTTCCTTGATATTCAGCTTGAATATAGATAAAATGGTATACAGATTTGATTGGGTCCAGCAATGTGAATTTAGCTTAAATCAATGGCTAATCACTCTCAAAACGTTCCTTGATATTTAGCTTGAATATAGATAAAATGGTATACAGATTTGATTGGGTCCAGCAATGTGAATTTAGCTTAAATCAATGGCTAATCACTCTCAAAACGTTCCTTGATATTTAGCTTGAATATAGATAAAATGGTATACAGATTTGATTGGGTCCAGCAATGTGAATTTAGCTTAAATCAATGGCTAATCACTCTCAAAACGTTCCTTGATATTTAGCTTGAATATAGATAAAATGGTATACAGATTTGATTGGGTCCAGCAATGTGAATTTAGCTTAAATCAATGGCTAATCACTCTCAAAACGTTCCTTGATATTTAGCTTGAATATAGATAAAATGGTATACAGATTTGATTGGGTCCAGCAATGTGAATTTAGCTTAAATCAATGGCTAATCACTCTCAAAACGTTCCTTGATATTTAGCTTGAATATAGATAAAATGGTATACAGATTTGATTGGGTCCAGCAATGTGAATTTAGCTTAAATCAATGGCTAATCACTCTCAAAACGTTCCTTGATATTTAGCTTGAATATAGATAAAATGGTATACAGATTTGATTGGGTCCAGCAATGTGAATTTAGCTTAAATCAATGGCTAATCACTCTCAAAACGTTCCTTGATATTTAGCTTGAATATAGATAAAATGGTATACAGATTTGATTGGGTCCAGCAATGTGAATTTAGCTTAAATCAATGGCTAATCACTCTCAAAACGTTCCTTGATATTTAGCTTGAATATAGATAAAATGGTATACAGATTTGATTGGGTCCAGCAATGTGAATTTAGCTTAAATCAATGGCTAATCACTCTCAAAACGTTCCTTGATATTTAGCTTGAATATAGATAAAATGGTATACAGATTTGATTGGGTCCAGCAATGTGAATTTAGCTTAAATCAATGGCTAATCACTCTCAAAACGTTCCTTGATATTTAGCTTGAATATAGATAAAAAGGCATACAGATTTCGTTGGGTCCTGCAATGTGAATTTAGCTTTACTCAATGGTTAATCGCTCTTCTCAAAATGTTCCTTGATAGTTAATTTGAATATAGATAGAAAAGTATACAGATTTGGTTGGGTCCTGCAATGTGAATTTAGCTTAAATCAATGGCTAATCACTCTCAAAACGTTCCTTGATATTTAGCTTGAATATAGATAAAAAGGCATACAGATTTCGTTGGGTCCTGCAATGTGAATTTAGCTTTACTCAATGGTTAATCGCTCTTCTCAAAATGTTCCTTGATAGTTAATTTGAATATAGATAGAAAAGTATGAAATCTAAATTTGCGTCCACCTGCAAACCATACCAGAGATGTGGCCTTTTGGCCTAAGCAAATTGTTGAAGCACATCGAAATTGAAATGAAATTAAGGAAAAATTAAGGAAAAATTAAGAAACTGCCCAATGGGTGACTGGGTAGTGATTTCTGGCAAACAGAATATAATAAGATCTAATATCGTTCAACGTTTATAAATGCTATCGTTGGTTTATTCGCTGTGGCTGAAGAATTCGTTCAGGCCACAAGTCCAAAGCTCAGGCTTGCAGGTGGATGCAAATTTGAGGCTTCAAGATTGATATTTCTGCTATCAAAGCACCAATATCAACAAACGAGGTACCTATGTTCAAGTTATCTATCGAGGAACATTTTGAGAGTGATTAGCCATTGATTAGAGCTAAATTCACATCACTGTTCATCACTGGAGCAAACGAAATCCGTATAATCTCTTGGGACACCCAGTACATCAAAATCCAGAAGTTTTGGATGATAAAATTTTGGACAAAATTTTGTCCGAAATTGTTTTATCGGAATTACCTTAGAGAAGTTCCGAATAGATTTTCGCTAAGGGTTTGTTTACGATACTTCAACTTGAAGCATTCAATTTTATGATAATTCAATGCGAGATAACCCATTCCACGTGAAAGATTTGACATTTAAGCTCCAAACATAGACTGTTCATGTTTCTTCAGAAAATGTCCAAAACTTTTTTCCGACGTTTTTTGTCCAGAACTTTTGCCTCCGAAAAATTCGGATGTTAATCTAGGTCACTAGGGTCCTTGTATCGCTGAGTCTTGTTATCCAGGATCCTTCCGCGTTGTTATGATAGTCTTACGAGCATGGGAAAAACCAGGCTGTGGAACAATCTCCGATTAACTGATTATATTAGAAAGGTTCGATTGTTATGAACAGTTGCCAGTTGAATTCTTGTTTCAATGATTAATCATACACTTTTGTTCTCCTAACTTTTGACAGTTTCGAGGAGAAAACGTAGTTTTTTACCAGAGTGCTGTATTCAAGCCTTAATCTTATGAACATGCATTCGAAGTTGCGAGTCTATTAATTAGGAGGTGGAGCTTCTCCGCGCTTTCTGAGTCATGTACGGCGATCAGTTGTTTGAGCTTGATTAATATATTCGTGATTCTCAGTATGGCAAAAGGACTTACGATGGAGCACAAGCTGTTTAGGGGCTGTTAGCCATAGCGTTTTTCTCACACTTCCATTCTTGCATACAGTTTGGTGCTCATTTCCTGTGGGCGTAGTGAAGAGCTGTTTCATTGTGAATTAGCCTACCCATATCCCCAGTTGTCGCCTAAGTGTGAATGTCGAATTTTTATTGTAAAGTTGAATTGCGTAGGTAATCTGTGGATGTTTCGTTACAATAAGATAAGATAGTACCAACATTTTTCTCATTGCACAGTATCTCTTTGACATAATTCATTTGACCTCGGAAATTCTGCTATCGAACTACACTTTTTTGTGTATATCTATAAATTGAAATAACCATAAATTAGAACATAGGGCTCAAATCTTTAAAAAGGTCGGTGTAAAATAGACCATTTCGCAATTTGGAGAAAGAGACTGAGGAGAGCGCGGCCCATTCTGACAGCCTTGGCAACAGGGAAATCTAGGGAATCCCCTCTTCTGCAGTGGTAAGTGTGCAGCTTGCGGCTTGCTCGCATCTCTCTCCAAATTCGAGTTATTTTCGATTTATTTGCAACTTTCAAGAGTGATATGCATGCTTATTTAGTATGGTAAGTGTTTTCGCTGGATCATTTAGTCGTCTTGTCATCCCTCCGCCCTTTTCTAAGTGTAATTTGAGCCACTTTATTTCAGGTATTTTCCCTCAACTTTGAAGCCGCTCAGTTTAGGCCCGGCTGACAACATTTAGATTCCTACTTGTTGCCAAGGCTGTCAGAATGGGCCGCGCTCTCCTCAGTCCCTTTCTCCAAATTGCGAAATGGTCTATTCTGTTACATTTGCCTTTGAATTAAATGGCTTGGAAGGAAATTAGCGTTTTTTGCTGTAAACCTGCCGTGGAAATTTATTGATATCTTGATTACTTTCAAAATGGCGGCATTTATTAAATTTAAGGCTATGACGTCATTAAATTTTTGAATCCTAAACCAGAAAAGATACTGATTTCTGCTTTTCATCATATTGTAGGCCTTCATAAACTATGGTTTTCTTGAAAGTTATATGATTTTTCTTCCTTTGGTTAGGATTTACGATGATTTAAATGTTTTTCAAAATTTTCTCTCAATTTATTCAAAAATCATTAAATCACCGCCCTATTGAAAGAAATCAAGGTATCAAAAAATGTCCACGGCAGATTCATAGCAAAGTACTATAAGTTCCTTTCAAGCCATTCAATTCAAAGGAAAAATGGGATAGAATTTTACACCCACCGTTTTAAAGATCTGAAAGATTTGAGCCCTATGCTATAAATTAGATATATTACTGTGTGCAAGCCACAGCAGGGATTTGGTCATTTGGTCCTCACTATGGCTCGAACTTACAATACAACTTTAACCAAACAAACACAAATAATCAAACAAATAATCAAAAACAAACAAAAAACAAATACACACGCGATAGGAAAGGGGTTGATGCTTTGGCGT
>REGL01000519.1:14141-47029 GCA_004194395.1 Aurelia aurita complex sp. Pacific | reverse complement strand
CGATTTGAAATATGACGAAGAACTAACCTTTTTCCAGCAACGACTTTGTTGATCCGCAAACATTTATGTCCCTTACATTTTTACATTGATTAAAAATTTGGGCAATTATCAGTGTCTTTAATTTCCCTTTCCAATCGAAGCAAGGCAAGTGCACCACTCTATTAAGCTAGATTTTGACAGAAATAATTATTTTTGTGTACAAATTCAAGTGTTGGAAAAGTTCTTCAAGAGAAAGCCGTTCTAGAATGTGATGATGCAATGTCACGCCTTGGGCATATCAACACCGTTTTCTTGGCAAATTCTTGGGGAAATCTACTTCAGAGTTCTTGTTTACAAAGTTTTAGAATATTTCATGCCTCTCGAGAAGTCTTCTCAGGATTCGAAAAGTTCTTGAAAGTTCGATTGATATTGATATGCGCAGTGCCTCCCTGTACTGTAGACACTAGCTGCTTGGTGTTGTTTTTCTGGGGCCTGGCTGAAATGTCTTCCTCAGCGCTTTCGTGCATGGTGTTTTTGTCAGTTGAAAATGTTGCTCCTCAAGTATAGCTGCCAGGTTAAATAAATATCTTTTGACACTTAGAAAGCAGAAAAGAATAAAAATGTTTGATAAAAGGGAATGCACTTATGTAATTAGTAAAAATTTATTTCGTACCAAAAATGATCATCGAAGTATTACATAATTTTTCTATTTATTCGCCCTTCTTCTTCGGCTTCGCCTTACTCTATCCGCCTCTCGTGTGACTTGTATGTAATAGTTCAATAAAGATACACATGGAACATCAGTTAAGCAAAGTACAAACGTTTGAATTAGTTTGCGTGTGACCAATAAATGTGCAACCTTTCCAAGGACCTCTAAACTCATGATGTTGTGGATCTTGAAATGCTCTCAACATGCGATCGTCAGTAGGACCAAATTGTTTTCATCTGTAATTTAATTCACAGCAATTTCAAAAGGTAAAAATTAATTTGGTCATGGACACATATAAACATGAAGAAATGCTCATCATTGATCAAAATACCCGAATTTCCATGATTTTCAAGACATGAAAGCTGTCTTACTGACTTTGTAGCTCGCAGCAGTCCTGCTGACGACGCGTTCTAGGAAATTAGATCGTCAACATAAACAAATTTCGCTGTGCAATGAAGTTGATTTATGTCCAGTTATGGAAAACGAGGAAATAGAATCAGCAGGACAATTTTAGAGCCGTTGTTGTCCTGCGATTTTTTCATACAGTGTAATTAGTGGGTTGCCAAAAATTGTGGAATTCGTAAACAGTTGTCGAGGAGTCTATCTGCAAAGAAGTTTCGACACATAAAAGAAATGGCTACCAATCGGAAAATGTAAGTGTACCACAATGCTTGTTTTGGGAAACAGATGTCTAAGAGCCCATGTTTTTATGAAACCCACAAACGACCACAAGCTTTTTGATTTTGAATGAAAATCTTAAACTTTTTAGTGCTAATTTGTAGTTTATTAATTTGTTTTTGGTTTTTTGGCGCAAAATACGTTGTTTCTACCAGGGCGCACCCACTGCCACAGATGTGTTTCTATACACATAAACCAACGCTTAGCAAGAAAACGATTTATGTTGGGCCCGAAACAAAGTTGTAGTGAATATTATTACGCGAAGATAAGGGTGAATGAAAACTTTGCTATTGTGTCATATCAGGATTCTGGTGGGTAAAAGCTAGGTAAAAGCTCTCTTATCTTGAATTCCAAAAATCCAAAATGCTGCTCTAATTTGGTGACAATACACGTATTTTTTTATAAGAAACTAGGCATTTTCATCTGTGCTGAAAGTTTCTTAAAATTATCAGATTTTCAGTACTCAGAGCTTCTTACGGGTTTCTTAGAGGTTCCATAACATCAATGATACCATATATATTCTAAGTACTGGAGTTTCTTAATTTTTTGGCGATCTCTGAGAGTTGAGTTTCTTGTGGGCAGTTTCTTATAAAAATTACGCGTATGTTGCGATCGCATTTAGAAGAGGCTGAAATCTGAAAAAGTTGTTGTATTATTTGAAACAAGATTTTTCAAGTGACCAAGGGTTTAGAAAAGAGAACACGACATACGGGGAAAGTATTGTAGGAGAGCCGCGCACTGTCTCGGAAGAGGCCATGCTTGCCCGTTGCGGCAAAGACGGCACTGTGCAGAAAGATTCAAAGGGTGGGGTTTGAAGAAGGAGTCTGAAAATACAAAGCTTTGTGTAAGAAGTATGTACAGTGTTTGGCCCCCGGCTCCCTCTCTGTTCGAGACTTTCATGTTGAAAACAGAGGCCTCTGTGAAGGAATTTGGGGGATTTCATTTCTGTGGGAATCTCCTGGACCTTGATTTCAAAGGTCAAATATTTTTGGGCACGTGATTCGTGCTTGATGCAGGTTCAAAATGGCGGCAAAAACAGTGGTAATTTTCTTCGTCACAAATTTGGAGTAGAATGCAATTATTAGATATCCGTAAATTACGAATAACGATATCTGCATTGCATAGAGTAAGAAGAATGATGTCTCTTTCAAGCTAGTAAGTATCTTTATCATATAAATACGCCATCCAATACAATAAAAGAGCAGAGTGAGGCCTCGTCGTTTGGTTCCCAAATTGAAATTAAAAAGGCCTGTGACCGGCATTTATTTGCATCTCAGGGCAGAAAACACGCTCACTCAACTCTCCAAAGCAAAATTGTTGCTCCAAAAATTTCGTTGATCGTGTGGACTCTGTGAGATCGCCTAAGCCTAGGCCCAAAGTAAGTTTAGGAACAGAGCAAGCAGCAGCACACAATCGTTACAAATTGTTGTCATGCAACACCGTTGTGCAGAGTATGGCATTTGTACACCAGAGATTTTCAATGGGCTTTTCAAAATGAACAATAGAGAACGAAATAAATCTCTCCTTGCACACCAGAGAGCATGTCAAAAAGTGCTATACTTTGCAAACTGGGTGCAAAAGAAGTTATATGAAAGTTGGAATTCCCCCACCAAAAATCTATGCAAAATTTTTCAAATTTTTAACATTATGCTTAATTTAGTTTACCAGAAACCTACGTAGAGGGCTACCACAATCTCAAGAATGTACAAAACATGGAATACAGAGCTCTTGGAAGTACTGGACTTATGGTATCAAAACTGGGATATGGTGAGAAAATGCATCTAATTATAACATCTTTCGATAAAAATATGTAAAAATATACTTTTGGAATCTGTACTTTATAAAGTGTCTACTTTTAAAGAGTGTTAACACTGATTAAGAGAAAATAAAAGAAACAGAAATGCTGCTAATTGCTATAAGCCATTAGTTCCTATAAAATGACCCTTGTTAGCTTGATGTTTGTTACACCATCGTGCATCATATTCAAAATGTCTGCAATTTTAATCATTACTTCTATAATGGGAGCAACACATTTTTTATTCATAAGAAACTTGGATCCAGGCCATAAGTACTAAAAGTTTCTTGATTCAACATGAAAATAATTTCACAGTTTAGTGCTGAAGGTTTCTTAATTTGTTTCTTACTTTTCAAAGGCGTGAATTACTGTATCATGTGGTCTCTGACACTGCTGCAGATATGTTTCTTGACTTTTAGAACATCATATAGGAAAACAGTGTTCTTAATTATGTTTAAAAAATAAACAGTTTGTTGATCAAGAAAAAGGATTCAACAACGTTGTTGTGATAACATCCTCAAATTCAAGTTTTAAAAGTTCCTCGTTACTTCTCAGACATACTGTAGTACTAAAATTTCTCAACAAATTTTTGTCATCTTAGTACTCTAGTTTCTTATAGACCAGTTTCTTATACTGTGTATAAAAATTGTGTATATCAGCATGCTTCCAGCAATTCATTTTCCCTACCCTACCTCTTACAGTTTTCCTTGTCCCAAAACAGGTGTTTCTGCCCTTGGTAGCGTTTTCAGGACAACAATAGACTCGGAGGGCATGGCAGTGGTTGAGGCAGCAGTTAAGGCTGGAATGAACTGGTTTGATGCAGCACCTTGGTATGGTCATGGCAAAGGAGAGACTGTCTTTGGAAGAGTACGTACAATTTTTGTTTGAGTATTTTCATTTACTTGGCCGACCAATTTTCATCTTCAACTGTTCAGAAATTTGTAATGGCTGAGGAGAATACTTAATAAGGTATTGGAATGAATCAAATTTTGATTGATTGCCGAGAGACTGGAGTATTTTTTGTGATTTTCCTTCTATTCTTCTGAGCATTTTGAAAGCATTGTGATGAGGAACACAAGGATCTTCTTGCTGGAATCTTTTCACTACTGCGACCGTTTAGATATATCAGTCCTTCAAATGGAGCTTTTATGGAGCTTTGATTGTTTGGTTATAAAGACCTTTCCGATGAGGTTGATAGAAGTATATCACAATTAACCTTGCAGTTTATCCATGAAACTGGTCAATTTGATCATGATAATTCCAAACTTTGTTACATGCCACCAACAAGGATAGATTTTGTAATACAATAGGAACAGCTGCGTTTGATTGACACCTCAATTCAAAGCAGTTAGTGGTTGTAGACAAAGGAAATTTTTTTTTTTTTTTTTTTTTTTTTTACATAAAATCATCTTAAAATAACTTATCGAGGCAAAATAAACCAGCAAGGGACCCACAAATAGCGGAGCGGTTCAAAACGACCTTACACGGCCTACCACAAACTTCTAAATTCCACTTCTTTCTAGCAGAGGCGTTCAAATGTTAGGATCCATGATATATCAGTCCTTCAAATGGAGCTTTTATGGAGCTTTGATTGTTTGGTTATAAAGACCTTTCCGATGAGGTTGATAGAAGTATATCACAATTAACCTTGCAGTTTATCCATGAAACTGGTCAATTTGATCATGATAATTCCAAACTTTGTTACATGCCACCAACAAGGATAGATTTTGTAATACAATAGGAACAGCTGCGTTTGATTGACACCTCAATTCAAAGCAGTTAGTGGTTGTAGACAAAGGAAATTCTCTCAAACGGTAATTCAAAACAAACCAGTAGGGCAAACACTCGCCTTGTGTAAGCGAAAGTTACAGTATAGAGAGAAGTTACAGTATGTGCTTGTAGCAAAAGAAGAAGGGTAAATCTAAAATTCTGTCTTGCGGATTTTGTTTATTTGATTTTCAGGAGCTGTTTTGTAATCGTTTCATTTAAGCCCTGAATGCGTGAGAATTACAATGCCTTCCTCTAGGCTTCTGAATCAAATAAACAAATAAACAAGAAACAAAAAAAGGTTTGAGATTGTTGCCTCTTTCTTTTTCAGGCACTTGTGAGCAAACGAATTCCAAGAGAAGCCATATATGTTTCAACAAAGGTATATTATTCTTGAATTGTTCATCTTTGGTTTGTTTTGTGTTCTATGATTGACTTGAAAATTTCCTTGAAATTTGAAATCTGTTCCAAATAAGCCTCATAATGGGCGGACATGCGAGCTTAGTTCAGAATTGATCAAGAACAACCTCCTATTCTCAGCATGCCTACATGCCCTTTGAAAATTGTCTGAAAAATCCTTTCAAATATTTTTCAATCAGAGGTATAAATTGCTAGTCCCATGGACGTTTGTTGTTTTTCCCCATTTGTTCTCAAATAACATCAACGTTTACCACAGGGAACGAGGGACTCGACTACTAAGTGTAGTAGCCCTGCAAGAAGTACTGCAGATGGTAAGCGAAAAGTGACCTAGATTCTTGTGAAGCATTTGTGCAGCTATTAGTCAAGCATGAAAGAAGGAAAAAGCCTCACTTCTCGGCCCAATTTTACTGGTTTGTTGCAATGATGTATTTTTTGAAAGACCCATCTTTGGAACCTTTCCAAACAAGTCAAAAATAGAAAATGCCCATTGCATCACTACGATGCACAGTTGGTCTAGCTCAAAGGGGATATGGCAAATAGGCTTGTCTATAAATGAAGCAATGAAAACACCCAGACATAGCACTGTTTCCCTGGCTGATGCTTTGTTAATGGCATGTGTCCAGCTATGTTCAGTTCTCAGTTCAGTTCTCAGTTCAGTTCTTATTGATTTTAAATTCCTCTACATACAAATTCCTCTACATTTAATTACTTACAACAATTTAAATAACATAATGCAAATTGAAATACAAGGATACAGAACATACACGAAATATTTAATATAATATGCAAAGATACATGACCAGAGAGTTTTTATGAAGGGGAATTCTTTAGGAGGAACTCTCTCAGTAGCTAAGCCGATCGAGGAGAAAGCACCCCCTTTTGAAGAAAATTGTTAATAAATTAATACAACTTGAGGAGGACACAACTATGATTTCAATGAGATATTTTTAGATATTTTGCTCCTGCAAATGCAAGCTTTTGATCTTGCACTAATGCTTCAAACATCGAAGATGTCTCAACTCACAACTGTTTCAAAAACATAACATAAAATCAGCTTTTTTAAATAAAGCTTGTTTTGATTGTGTTTAATGTTGATACATATTAACTATTATATTTAATATGAGCAGGGAGATATCGTGCTTCAACATCTTAGATTTTCTTATCTTCTAGGTTGGGCGTTATGAGCCTGAGGTAGACAAGATGTTCGACTTCAGCGCTGAACGTGTGATTGCAAGTGTCGACGAAAGTTTACAAAGAATGGGACTTGAATATGTGGATTTAATACAAGTTCATGATATGGAATTTGCGCCATCGTTGGATATGATTATCAATGAAACGTTGCCTGCCTTGCAAAAAGTGAGTTATGAAAAGATGGTACTGCAGTTTCCTTTAGTACCCAAATCTTGGTTATGTAAAATTCTGTTAAAACTCTTTCTTTGAATTGAATGGCTTGGCTTGGATTTGAAATGAAGTTTAGGTTTTTTGCTGCGACGTCATATCCTGGTTCCTTTGTTGAGAGGGAACCAGCACGTATCCAGTTCCCTCGAGGATTTCAATATCATAGCTAATGCCTGCAGAGAGTTTGACTTACTAATATTTGAAAGCACAAGATCGGCCACCACCTATTTCCCAACAACAGTCGTCAATTCCACTGTCTCTTTTAGTTTTCCCTGGGTACTTTCTCCTTGATGTTTTTTATTTTCTGATAATTAATCGCATAATGTACTCAAGTGCGTTTGCTGCTATCTTGATATAATGTTCTGTTTGCTATAAGTGCCAGGTGAATCCGTAAAAAGAATCCCCGTTTGAAAGGTCACAGCTTCCTGGATATCAAGACGTTAATATTGGCAAATATATAGTTTAATGGTAAACATGTTCAGATCCATTTTAAAATTTATCTGAATGATATCGACCACTCCGTTTTGAAACTATTAGGGGTTTCTCTAGAAAGCCTCTTCAAGAAACCTTCAAAATGTGCCCAAAATCCACGAACAAATTTTCCTGACATATCTACCTTCCACGGGCCTTACAGCAATGACTTCCGCACGCGTTAGCACGTGCTATCCTCTTGGGAGGATGAACAAGTCTTTCCCCTGGTATCAATAACCTTTTCAGGGGGATTTCATTCTCCCAAGAGGACAAAATACATGAATTCATGTGAGTGTTATCATTTTTAAGAACGAAAACCAAGGAAAATTTGCTCATTGTTTTCATTCGTTTTTGCAGGTTTTGGAAGAGGCTTTCTGCAGAAAAATTTTATTGAAGATATTGGCAATGAAACGAGACAGTTTTCAATATTATTGCCTTGATATTCAGGGAGCAGTGGCCTTCCAAATGGGGATTCTTTTTTTATATTCAGCCGATAGAAATTGCTTGTTAAATTTGATGGGTTGACAGTGAATCGTGTATGATTCGAAGCGTATAGGATTGTTGATTTTGGTTCGATTCAAATATCAATTTGAGTCTTCAATTTTTTGGCCTTTTGGCCTTAATTAAGAATTCGTGAACATCAGAGGAAAAAGATGTGTGTCGTCTGTCTCCCGGCCTTACCACCCTGGGGAATGTCTTCGCAGTACGGTGGAGGGTGCCGAGTACGGTGGAGNTATCATGCAGTACGGTGGAGGGTGCGGAGTACGGTGGAGGGCTATCATGAGTACGGTGGAGGGCTACCTGAAGTACGGTGGGGGGCTATTATGGAGTACGGTGGAGGGTGCAAGTACGGTGGAGGGCTATCATGGAGTACGGTGGAGGGCTATCTGCAGTACGGCGGGGGGCTATCATGGAGTACGAATCAGTGTGTACCTGTGAAGTTTCAGCCTTTTTATTTAAAGTATACTTGTTGTCCGCTGTGTCTGTCCTTTTATCCTAATTCCATTGGATATGAATCTATATTCATTCTTTTATTCAGGTAAAAGAATCGGGCAAAGCAAGATTCATTGGAATTACTGGCTATCCTCTTGAAAATTTCAGGTAATTTTTTCATAGATTTGTTTAATCCTTAACTGTTCAGGCGCATTGCCGTTGAAAGATCTTCGAACGAAAGGCGAGGAAACTTTGAGCGAAGTGATATGCGCGCATTTGTGCATCTAATGAATGATTCTGAAGCAAAAAGGGTCCCTTCTCTTAAATTTGAATTTCTCTCCATTTTTTACCTTTTTTATGTGGAAAATATTTTTGCTGAAATGAAAATGGACCTTCAGGCGCCTCTGTGATGGGCCAGACATCCAAGGAAATCATACGTATTTCTTGTTAGTCACAATAAAATTTTGAAAGGAATTCAGACTGCCACAACTTATGAAATGATTATGAGACTAAATTTCTAGAAGCTTCAAGATACTTCTGAATTTGCTGAAAATCTACAACGGCTTCAAATATACTTAATCAGTTGATGAATAACAATATATAGCGGAGACTTTTTGCGTGCCTGCAACCCAACTCTGCAGAATGTAGCACTTGCACACCAGAGAAGAATAGATCCAATCAATATCATTCATATCATAAACGAGACAATATTATTGATTGCAAACGCTGCAAGTTTACAATCAAGGACGCTTTTCCTCAACTTAGCACCAAAAGATCAAGGGACCCAATTTTCCACACTTTGACTCATTTTACCCAATTCCGCCCTGTCTTGAAAATAGACTCATTACTTCCTTTCATTAGGACTGTGTTGGAAAAGAGCTCTGTAAAGATTGACACCGTGATGACATATTGCCATTATTGTCTTAATGACTCAACACTAGAAAGTTATCTGCCCTATTTTAAGGTGAGTAGGAGTTCCGATTTTGACTATCATGGTTCATACAAATCGTGATTATGTGCCTAATCAATCTGTCGTCAGTGATTTGCACAATTCACATTCCAGTGGAAGTGTGAGGTATAGGAGGGCATTCATGATACTTAAACGTAGGAGTGGCTTTTTTAAGATAGGAACACATTCAGAAGCTGAGGAAATGGTAAGCTGTTAGAATACCACGTGAGGATAACAAGGACAGATTTTGTAACATAATAGCATCAGCTGCTTTAATTTACACCTAGATTCAAAGTGATTAGACAAAGGAAATTATCTCAACCAGCAATTCAAAACAAACACGGCCACAAAAGTTGCCCCTAAACCAGCATGGCAAACTCTCGCCTTGTTCACGCGAAAGGTGGTTTTTAAGAGAAGTTATGTGCTTATAACGAAAGAAGAAGGGCAACTCTAAAGATGTGCCTGACAAAATCCGCCAGACAGAGCTTTAGATTTACCAATTTTCTTTCGTTATAAGCACATAACTTCTCTTAAAAACCATCTTTCGCGTGCACAAGGCGAGATTTTGCCATGCTGGTTTCGGGGCAACTTTTGTGGCCTTGTTTGTTTTGAATTGCTGGTTGAGAGAATTTCATTTGTCTGCAATCGCAGATCGCTTTGAATAGATGTGTCAATCAAAAGCAACTGATGCGTTGTATTACAAAATTTGCCCTTTTTCATGAGGATGAGTTATTAAACAGCAAATAGTGTCAAGGACAACCGATTATAGGTGCAGTAAAAGCCGAGAAGATTACCCCAAAAAAGGTCACATCCTTTTTTTATCGTTTTTGAGGCATCAAGGCATCTTTATACCTCAAGGCATCGAATATCGATGTTTTGGCTTTTATCTTTGTTTAGATGGTGAATGGCAGATCTTTATTTTTCATTCGTGCAATCAACGTTATTTACAGCTTAGAGCTGAGAGTTTACAATGTAGAAAAACGATCAATGCCGATCAAGTGCTGAAATTTCATTTTTTAAAGAAGTTTATACATACGTTTTCAAACAAATGTGTGCATGTTTCAACAAATAGAGAAAATATACCGAATTTAACAACAGGCAAAATGTCCAATTTTGTTATGGCGTAAATGGCAAAAAATGGGTGCATCAAATGTTTTCTTTTGACCATGGCTGATTCTTGAATTGATTGAAATTTTGCCTCCGTTGTGAGATTCAGGGCGAATAATCTTTCTAGTGGTTGGAATAATTAATTAACAGTACGTTGTTCAATATATGTTTCAAAAGGTCTAAGTTTCTACTTTCAGGAAAAAGGAATTGGCGTCTTGAATGCCTCACCTAATGGCATGGGGCTATTGACCCATCGTGGTCCACCAAACTGGCATCCAGCAACTAATGACATCATTTCAGTATGCAGGGAAGCATCTGATTATTGCCAGGTAAACTTGACGTCAATTACAGAACACAATTCATTACTTTATAGCAATTTCGTTTCCGGTCTTGCAGTAAACTTGCCCCAAGTCTATCTCTTCAGTCCGTGTTACCATTCCCTTGGATCCGGTCTTGCAGTAAACCTGCCCCAAGTTTATCTCTTCTCTCCGTCTTACCATTCCCTTGGATCCGCCATCCCAACATTCCGGAATGTTTGAATGGTGGATCAAGGAACTACCGAAAAGGGAACGGTAAGACAGACGGACTGAAGAGATAAACTTAGGGCAACTCTGGTCTTGCAGCGGATGATTTTATTGCTGGGAAAGAGCTAAAATAGAAATGATATACGGTATTTTGACGAAAAGTATCCATCAAATTATCTAGAGTCGCAATTATAACTTACAACTGCAAAAAAGCTTTTTTGTTTTATTTGTTCAATGAAATTGTATCGTTTTGCAAGAACTGTTTCCATCAATGATCTTCTCCTTTTTATTCTTACAAATAATTTTTTGTTATACTGATTTCCTGATAGTTCTCAAAATTTATATCCAGAACCACATCTGCGTAGCTTTTTATCTGCTCTGCTGCTCTTTATTGTAATTTTCCAACGCTATGTGTCATACAAACTGTTTATCGTACATGAATGTATTACTACCTTTTTGATGATTGTCTTTTGCATTTGTAGACCAAAAATGTTGATATTTCGAAGCTTGCTGTCCACTACACATGCAAAAATCCAGATATACCAACGACTTTAGTCAGTACTGCTAGTGCAAAGAATCTTGAAACTAATTTGAAAGCAGCCTGCAGCCCCTTAACATCTGTGGAGCAGAGTACCCTTGATCATATAATGGAACGGTAAGTATAGTAGGAGAGACGGGTGTCATTTGTAGCACTTTTTGGAAAATCAGCCGTATCATCTAAATAATCAGGGGTGGAAAAAATAGCGGACCACAGCACCAATGGTCCAAGAAATTTGTTTCAGGTCTCCAGAAAGAAAGAGCAGCAAGGAAAAAGGAGGAATTTTTTATATAATTTTGTATGAAAATCTTAAATTTTCTCTCTTGCATTTTCAAACTAAGTCTTCAACGAATTTGAGGTATGATCTTCAAATGAATTTTCTGAAAACTTTTTGCAACCTGGGAAATAGAAAGAATTTGCAAAATCCTTCCAAACGTATTTTTATCATGACCTGTCAACAAGGGATGGATTATTTGTTGGAGCAACTACTGTAGCTGTCGTAAAAAAGTTTTCCAAGAATTTTATGGTCCCAGAAATTTAGATATCTTTTCCACCCCTGTAAATAATGATTGATTGTGCTCTTGGAAGTAGATGCTATTGTAGTTGCATCTCTTGGAATAAAATAGACCTTAGAAAATAGACCATCACGCGGAGCAAATTTTTGTGACGCTGTGATTGTTTTAAAATCAGTGGTCAATTGCTACGATTGCCCCTCTTAAATATCTGAATCTTCAAGTTCAAACTGTATTGCGTGTCTGAGCTCCTACTAATCGATGCTTCTCATTCAAACTCGCTGGCTAGGAGCTCAGGTCCGAAATAACAGTTTGAGCTTTATTTGAATAATGGTGGCATTCAATCAAGTTTTTGTGTGACGGGAGAAGAACGAAGTAAAGGCAACATTATCAAGCTTTTCTCCCAATCCCGTGGAAGAAAAACAACACAATGGGTTAGAATACAATTTTGTTTATAATATAGGCCACATGAACGGTACATTATTGCCCTTGGTTGTGGTTGTAAGGACAGCAATTGAGCGAAACTATTACAAAGCAAGTATATGTGTAATCTTTTCTTTCAGCTACATATAAAAAGTTTGATCAACAAAATCGAATCTCGTGTTTTTATTTTTCACCAATAGAACACACAGGTCTCTTATTTTACTTTATGTTTGCCCGTTACTGTTTCTTTAGGTACTTCAAGCCATTAAACAATCGAACGTGGGAAGGAGTCGAAGTAAGAAAATACAAGGAGAAGTTATGGAAAAAGAAAAATGAGAGAAGTAGTCTTGAAATACTTGATGAAATTATCAACTCTTAAAATATAGCAAATGCTAATGTCTCGTTCAAATCTTACCCTGACCATCCCCCCCCCGGGCAGCCCGGGGGTCAACAAAAATTCCTTGCTCAAATGCCCGGGGGCCGGGGAAAAATCAGTGGTCAAATGCCCGGGGGCCGGGCAATGAGAACATGCCATATTCCCAGTTACTGTATATTGCAAAAGCTCCTGTTCTAGTCAAATGCTATTCAAATGCCCGGGGGCCGGGGAAAAATCTACGGTCAAATGCCCGGGGGCCGGGAATATTTTTCGTGCAAATGCCCGGGGGTGTCCCGGGGGGGGGATGGTCAGGGTAGGAATTGAACGAGACATAACAAATGTAAAAGTAAATGCTACAAAACAAACTTAAGGCTCCGTAAAACGGGCGTAGGACCCACCATGTTTTTGCCATGGTCCTTTGCGTCTCAAAGAATTTCAATAGATTTGATTCGTTGATTTACCATGATACGCAAAGGGCAATGCTAAAAAACTCACTGAAGCCATCTTTACGGCATTTGTCTTTTAGGATCACAGTTTTTTTCATCAACCCCTTCCAAGCACAAAATTATATATTTTGTAGCATTTAATGGGTGAATGTGGCTTTTATTTTGTAGCATTTATATATATTTTAGACTGTATTCCGCAGTCACGATCTATGAATAACTAGTAAATTCTACTTGGCAATGCAATCTGGATATAATGTACAGAGCTTGGAGCAGAAATTGGTTGAACACACGTTTGAACGTGCAAGACAGTTAATCGTACATAAATCAACGGCTTTATTTGCTAATAATTTCAAGAATCTTTGGTCTCTGGTTAAAAAGTGATCATTGATAAGAAATGTTGAAGATCACAAAAATGACTCCTATTCCGCAATCTTGGCCAAGCAGAGCTGGGAGAAGTTAGTGTTGTCGTGATGTTTCTTGAAATATCGAGACGAAAACATACGCTCAGAACCTTCCGATTACCCCTTCTCCCTAAATCAATGTTGTTAACGCCGAATGGTGTTTGATTCAAGCAACACTGAAACGGGGCTAGCGGGGGCAGATAATGAAAGACCAAAGTTGAGCAATTGTGGGACTTGTCGCAAGTATTTTGGGCAAGATTGTAGTACTGAAATGAACAGAGATTCGTGTTATATGGAGATTGTATGTGCCGACATAGAGAAATTGATTCAATTAATGTTTATAGATTTTATGGGTAAGGAAACAATTTATCGAATATGCATCTAATGTAAATCAAAAGAATCTAATTTAATTCTTAATGTGAAAATATTTTATGCAACTGATTTTGTAAGAATTTCATAGAAATATATCCTGCATTTTAGAAAGATTTACTTTGTATTCTTGCAATTCTTTTTTTCACTTGGCAGTAAAAATTTGTTCGTCACGTTCAAAAAGAGCATCCCTCATTCTGTGAATTTTCCCTTCAGACCATGGGCAATAATGCACCGTTGACGTGGCCTATATTATGATCAAAATTGTATTCTTACATGTTGTCTTACATGCGTGTTTTTTCTCTTCCAAGGGATTGCGAGAAAAGCTTGATAATGTTGCTATTCCTTCATCCTTCTCTCGTCACAGCAAGGAACTGAATGTCAATCAAAAATCAAATATAGTTGAAATCATTGGAGCTCCTATGCAGCGATACGTCTCATTTAAAACTTACCTTTAAATAATGACTGGGTAGGCAACAGAGGAATATTCGCAATCCCTTGGAAGATAAACAAGGCACAGTGAGTAAGAATACAATTTTGATCATAATATAGGCCATATCAACGGTGCATTATTGCCCATGTTCAGACCATGCATATGGTTGCTGTTGTTTGTACAGCAGTTTTATTCTTCCCTGTTCCTCTGTGCCCGTGAAGCCCATGTCACTTAACTTTGCAGGACACAGGATCCAAGGAAAACCTAGCTTGATACACAGCCCACTGAAAGGAAAATAGTGGGCTGTGTGTCAGGCTAAGGAAAACCAGGCATAGGAAGAAACAACTGCTGCGTTTCTTACCGAGTCAATTACCGCGCCTAATGTTCAGGTGTTCACTTTAAATTTTATATAATAGGCGAAAATCCGTTGGTAACTGAAGGAACTACAGTAAAAACCCGCAAATAAGAACCTAAGATTTTGAACTCAGCCTGTTTAGGTTCTTATGCAATGAGGCACATCCAGTAATCAGGCTGTAGGTTCTTAATATAAGAAAATATGTCAATCTAAATCTTATTTGCAATCTTGGCCCTATCCATTTCAACCCAATCTTACCTAGTTTACCCATGCAGGCCCTGGCTATCACAGTTCTGTAAGTAATGGTTTGGAGTTCATGAAGGAGGTCGATTGGCAAAAATGTTGCATCTATTTCCCAATGAATGAATGAAACCCTTTATTAAGAACCTAGTTAAGGTATCAGCCTGAAATGGTTCTCATTTATTGGGTACAAAATATATTATTTCAGGCTGTAGGTTCTTAATAGATGAAGGTTCTTATGTGCGGGTTTTTACTGTCCTATATTCGCACTTCCAAATTTGCCTGTTAGCTCGAATTCTGATTCGATTTCTTCTGCGACCAAAGAGTTGAAGAATTGAGACATAACTGCACACATTAACTCTCTAATTCATTGAATCATTAGAAAAGATATTTCCATAACTTAGCTTCAAGCTTTAAAGACAACAAATTACAAAGTTTTAAACGATATATAAAAATCATCATCAAAAATTGCTATATCTAATCTTTTACAGTATACCTTCTGTAGCATAGGTTCCAAATCTTTAAATCGGAGTAAAAAGGTGGGTGTAAAATTTTATGACCTGTTTCTTCTAATTGAATGGCTTGAAAGAAACTTTGGCTACTTATCTATAATTCTACCGTTGGACTTTTAAGAAATTTTGAATATTTTTCGAAATTACAGCGCATCTTATTTTCTACCTCATTTGAGGATGTGACGTCATCAAATTTCTAAATCATCAACCAAAAGAATGACAGACTTTTGCTTGATGCCATATTGTAGACATTCGTAAACTATGGTTTTCTTGGAAATTATTTCATATTGCGTCAAACAATTTAGAAATTACGATGGTTTTCAGTTTTTTTGAAAAAATTTCTTGAGTTCTTGAAAGAAAAGAAAAACACTCTAAATCTGAAAATATCGAATATTTTTTAAAAATCCAACGATAGAATTGTAGCAAAATAGCTGAAGTTTCTTTTAAGCCATTCGGTTCAAAGAAATAGGTCATTAAATTTTACACCAAACTTTTTAAAGATTTGGAACCCATGCTACCTTCTGTCAACAAAATAGTGCTCGATGGGTAATCAGGATCGCAATCTCACACGTGTTGTGTCGTTTTTTAATCAGGGAAAATTTCATGGAAATGCTCAATTTATAGCATGTTAAGCTTCATTCGGGCAGTTTTAATTCATTTAAACTATCTTATTAAGGCAAAATCCACAATAAGCCACCTCACACGTAGATCATCTCATACGCCCATGCTGGAATATCACCAAAAATCAAGAAAAAGTGCCTAAAAGTGCGGAATACATACAAAGAAGTTTCGTAATTTAGTAAAAGCTGCAAAAAACATTGGAAAAAACAACTTCCAACAGCGATAAGATCGTCTATCTAGATGGGCATATTAGTCCCTTCAAATTTCGCCTGCCTTCAATTTTGGCTCCCTTTAATTTTGGCTCCTTTAATTTTGCCCCCCCCCCTCCCTCCAAATTTCAAAGTTTTGGCCTGATCAGTTTCCAAGCAATGGAATTGCAGAGCCCGATTATAACAACTTCCATGCGACATAACAGAACACGGTGGAGCTACAACAACATATTTCCACAATTCGCCCCTGGGGCGAAGATTAAAGGAAGGCGAAATTTAGGTAGTAGAAACGAAGGGGCTAAGGTAGTAGAAACGATACAACACGTGCGAGATTGCAATACCCGTCATGCACCGTCTCGTTGAAAGGATGTATTTATGATATATGTAAAGTGTCATTGCCATTTAAATCAAAACAGCTTACATTATAAGGAACCGATATAATTTCTATACAAAACTATGGAAGGAGAAGCGCACATGTTTTTTCATAAGAAACTAAGGAATTGACCCAGCGCTGAAAATTTCTTGAAATTATCAGACTGTGAATACTGAAAGTTTCTCTACAGTTTCTTAGATAGTCTCTGGCAGTTTCATGAAACCACGTCTCTGATTATACATTCTTCCAAGTAAAGCCGAGTCAACCTGGTCCCCAGGGCCTTTTTTTGTCATGGCAAAAGGACCGGGCGGGGAAGAGGTTGGAGCCGAGTAATAAAGTAGAGCGAACAAAGCAAATGGAAGATGCTTCAGATGAAACAAAAAATTTCCTAAGAAATATTTTTCCAGTGCTAGACTTTCCAAAATCTTTGGTGACCTGGGACTTGATTCTCGTATAAGTTTGTTTCAAAAATACGCGTAGTCTTGTTTCTACGAGCATCCGAAGGTAGTCTTCAGAAACAGCGAGAAGCTAAGCTTACCTAAGCAGCGTCCTGGTCCTTCCTCTCGACGTGACCATACCCCGTGAGGGCTTCAGCATCGAACTGCAGTGAGTTAATGACTCTTCTCACTCTATATAAGAGGTTTGTCAGGGTGTGGACTCGAACCACCGCACCAATCTTCAGATTGGTAGTAAAGTGCGCCACCACAGAGTCGTCCCTGCGCTGAAGGAGGCTGGAGCTATCAGCAAAATAACCACTGTGTCTTCTTTTTGTAAGGCTCGCTATCCTTTCTGGGGGGAAGGCATCCAAAGCAATCAAGAAATAAAGTTTGATAAAATGCCACGTCTCGAGATGAACGTTGCAAAGTTACTAAAGAATGAAGATACAGTCGACGAGCTTTTTTAAGGCACCTAATAGAAATCAACCTCAGACTTGCAACATGTGTAATATGTTGATGTCAACCAAAAACTGAAGTTCCATAGATATCGCTGACCCAAACTTGACTGTGAAAGCCTCCCATCTTCCACTATGGGTAGCTCCCCCTAGATAATGAAAAATTGGAAACTTTTCGAGGTTCGAGTAAAAAGTTTTTGATGATAAACCGTTCTTAATTTGGCGACTGATTGTTGTTTTCGCTTGAATTGCCAACTGAAGTTTGGTCATGGGGATGCCGCACTCCCAACACCACTAATGTAGCGAGGGTACGGCATGCGCATCAACCTACCAACCTTTACCTTGCAGCTAGACTTGCTCCAAGTCCCATTCGTTATCTTATTTGGGCGTTCCGCTTGCTTCGCTCGCTCCACTCTCGCAGCTCACTGCCAACCGAGTAGGCCCGAATAAGATAACGAACGAGACTTGAGCAAGTCTACGTAGCAACAGGACACTGAACATCACCCTAACGCAAATGGACCTTCTTTCTCGTCAGGAGCAGTGGTAACGTCACACCAGTCTTTTATCTTATAATCAAAGATATCAGGTCTCTGTAGATCACCAATTTTTTCTCTCTCATTCTGCCATCCTAGTTTCTCCTCTATTCGTTGCATCAATGCGCTATGTGCTGATCTTCCCTTCTTGTATGCCTGCCAGATAAAGATTGGTACATAAGTTTCCTCCGCAGAAGCATCATGCTGAAGAATAACTGCGGTGTCTAACTACCCATGGTTATGACTATTTTCCAAATAGTGAAATTTTCTTAGCGGGCGGAAACTTAAAATTATTTTTGCCTACATTTTAGGAATTGCTCATTCTATTTGGGAACGCTAACTCATTAAAAGTGTACTTACAATGAGTTTTAAAATTTTGCTATCCCAATGCTAACGCGTTTTTACTTCAGTGTTGAGCTTTGATGAGCTTCAGTGTTGAGCATTTCACTCTGCCGAACGTTAACCGATTAATTCGTGCAACGCTGTGTCATTAGCTGTCAGTGGACGGCATATCTTGAAAAGGTCATTCATGATTTACTCACCGATCTCGGCAGATGCAGCTGTTGTTCCCATTTGGCTCGATATTGAATTTGTGGCAGTGGCTCTGACTGGCATGTTCTAATTGCTATTTGCTTTGTTGTACTCAGTTCTAGGAAGGAATAAAAAGCTATCGAAGTACTGGGTACATTTCATTTCACCATACACGTATTTTTTTATAAGAAACTAAGAATTTGGGTCAGTACTGACAGTTTCTTAAAATTATCAGATTTTGAGTACTCAGAGTTTCTTACGAGTTTCTTAGACGTTCCATAACAATCCTCATGTTCATTACCTCGGAACATTTCAAAACAAGGTTTTTAAGCCTTTCCAATGTTTAGACATTATTTAAGTACCTTATTATGAGTAATATGACACAGGAAACAAGTAGAAATAAATCAAAAATATGTTCAGGATTTCCTTTATCAAAATAGATAGTTTCTTAACTTAGATTTTCCCAGTACTAGAGTTTCTTAATTTTTTGGCGATCTGAGAGTTGAGTTTCTCATGGGCAGTTTCTTATAAAAGAAATAAATGTATAGTACGAACATTTTAGGCGTTCATTGGACCTNGTGGCTCTGACTGGCATGTTCTAATTGCTATTTGCTTTGTTGTACTCAGTTCTAGGAAGGAATAAAAAGCTATCGAAGTACTGGGTACATTTCATTTCACCATACACGTATTTTTTTATAAGAAACTAAGAATTTGGGTCAGTACTGACAGTTTCTTAAAATTATCAGATTTTGAGTACTCAGAGTTTCTTACGAGTTTCTTAGACGTTCCATAACAATCCTCATGTTCATTACCTCGGAACATTTCAAAACAAGGTTTTTAAGCCTTTCCAATGTTTAGACATTATTTAAGTACCTTATTATGAGTAATATGACACAGGAAACAAGTAGAAATAAATCAAAAATATGTTCAGGATTTCCTTTATCAAAATAGATAGTTTCTTAACTTAGATTTTCCCAGTACTAGAGTTTCTTAATTTTTTGGCGATCTGAGAGTTGAGTTTCTCATGGGCAGTTTCTTATAAAAGAAATAAATGTATAGTACGAACATTTTAGGCGTTCATTGGACCTACTGTATATCTGTCAATATTCTAATTTCTCGACTTGAAAAATGAGCTTCCACAAAAGTTGGTCCATTTTCTCTTCCACTTCCATGGCTTAACACTGACTGAGTCACACATTTCGAAAGGAAAACAAGACTTTTGTCATGCATCTATGGTTTGCTGAGTACGTTTTCTCTGTTTTCCAATCGTCATCTTAAATTTTCATGCATGGGCTGAAATAAAATTTGTTACAGTGTTTTAAAAAATTGTGAATTTTCAAGAAAAAGCCATGTTTGCAATGTCATCTGAACTTTTCACTCAGCTTAATCACAGAAATAGGCATGCAAAGTGTTTGGCTGAATTCATCATAAATGCAATTTTATAGCCAACTTCTGCAGTTTCAGACATGAATCCCTCAAAAGCAGGAATTCCCATCAGCGCTAAGCGTTTGCAATATCTATCAAGTAATTTGAATCTGGGCAGGATTGTACCAAAAGAAATTTCTAGCATTGGGAATGTAATCAAGTTTGGTTTTTTTTCAAATGATTCACTTTTGTCACCGGGTATGCTATAATGGAATGCAAATGGGTCCTTCTCCATCCAGGTATCAAAAAATCCTCTCAACTTGCTCACCTGGATTTGATGCTTCAATCATCATTCTTTTAAATTTCAAATTCCCAGGATCTGATTCTGATGTTGTTTCAAAATCTTCTATTCCATACTTCTTGAATTGCCTGAAATTTTCAAGCTGGAAAAAAGAATTAAGCAGGGAACAGAAATAAGATGCATTTTATCTTATCTATTTTATAAATTTTATCTATCAAAAGAGGGTTTTATTTCAGAAAAGAGGACCTTTAGAAACATTTTGCATCTGTAAGTTACAAGATACCAGCCCAAGCCTGATTAATTCACTGATTTGTCATCAGTTCACCGTAGGCTGAATTTGGTAAGAGGGGAGACTTTGGGGTTTCACAGGTTGTGGGTTTCGCCAATTCTCATACTTGAGTTTCAGATTTCATTCAAAATTCCTATGTTTTCCAGTTTTCAAAGTCATACAGTGCAGTTAACTGAGATTGAAAAACCAGCTTTCGTATCCTTTGAACGATGCACACACAGTCAGCGAAAATGAAACTGTTAGACAAAATCAAAGGTTACTGGCGAAAATTTATGTTTTTTGCTTTTGAGCGTTTGTAATTTTGGTCCAGGTTTGCAGGTGTTTCTAGTACCCCTCTCTTGGGGTCCCTGGGAGTCTTGAGAAAAAAACAATTTGAAGAAGGAATACTGTAAAGCTGTTTCTAAAAGTATATCAGTATGATATAACTTAAGCCTATTAATAATCCTTAAGTAGAAGAAACAGTTATATATGTATGTAACAATTTGCCATCAAAGAAATATTAAAGATTCACAGTGAATGGTTTGTATAGCTGCCATTCAGCAAAAGATATTTTTTGGGATACAGCAACAAATATCTTGCAATTGAATTCACTCCACCTGCTCAGATGGTTGCAATTTGCATGCAATTTGCCCAAGATTATTTTTAAGTCAAGTGCAGATTAGAATACTAATAGCTATGGTTCCTTTGGTCCTATATTGACTTTCATTGACAGGACATCAATAATCACGAGTAGACGAGCTGAAACAAGAAAACTTTGAATGAGAAATGGAGAATGAAATGAATACCTGACGAAACATATCCCGTTTGTGTATACTGACGCTTTGTGTCACATACTGATCTGGCTTAAACTTGCCCTCTCTTATGAAGTGTATTTCAGCTGTCTGTGGGCTTGGTGGTCGACATTTTTTGTGAAAAATAGGCCTGCTGTCCTCTTCTTTTACCATAAGAAGTGACGGCAGATGCAACTTAGGCACAGAGGGGTCTATTGTTCTTTTCCTTTCAGACCTTTCCTCTATTATTACTGCACTCGATTTACGATCTTTTATCATCGATTCCCTGCTATTTCGAGGAAGTGGTCGTGGCTGGTATAACTTAACTGAGAAATCAATTGGTTTGATATCCCAAACCGTCTTCAATTTACTCCTTTCTATTTCATCTTTTCGTCGTACGATGGATGTTAAAAATGATGCACTTCTTGACTTCTCGAGTCCCTGGATGGCGTCTAGCATTACTCTGGAGTCAAATCCCATGCATGCTTTAGTATGTTCGACTGTTGTACTCATGGCGATGCTTTGAAATGTTCAAATTAATTATAAATGACTTTTTAACCACTGTGTGGCCTGGCAGTGTAGCAGAATGTTGAATGTTGTCAAAAGGTTAAAAAGTTGTTTACATTTATGATTGCTTCCATAGAAACTCGGATGCAATGATTCATTGCCCTCTATCTCAAAACGAGATAATCAAAGGACCAGTGAGGGAACTCACGGTCATGGACTTTATTAAAACTTGATTAATTCTATCTTTAGAGCATTCCAGTATTTTTTCGCTTTCCATTTTACCAATGAAAGAACAAGCCAGAAATGAATGTTTGGTGATAAAAATTGTTTTAGGGCCTGATAACATGAGAGTTTTCAACCCCGGGGTTGAGTTTCAACCCACCTGCCCGAGTGCCTGCCCGAATAGATTTGCTATTACATGGGTATTTTCATTCCCGGGTATGAAAAAGCGAACAGTAAAATTTCACCCCCGGGTATGAAAAAGCTCGCCATGCGCAATACATCACGCATGCGTCAATAGCAATTCGACCCCGGGGTTGAATCAAGATTGCGATTACATGGACATTCACGTATTGAAAACAATGGAGATTGACGGCTCAAAAGTTTCACCTCGGCTAGCTCAAGGTGGGATGAGATTTCAGCCCCGGGTATGATTTCATCCCCGGGGTTGAGATTTATCCATGTAATCAGGTCCTTAGGAAGTGCTGAACGGGTAACAAAGTCCTTATTTTGCAATTTGTAATTAATGATTTGCCTTTGATTTTGCTTCATATTGGCAAATTTACTACCCTTTTAACCCTCCAATTGCTTGCCATTACTCATCGAGGGACCAAAAAAGGGTCATTAATGTTTATGACTGTTTCCTCTTTGTTTATTTACTGCCCACGGAGGCAATTGACGTCACTATATAATATGATGTAATGTTCTTAGTGTGCCAAAGAGTTCTTAGCTGCTAAATGTCATTCACTCTTTGATCAACTAATCAACTCCATATTCCATCACGCCCTAAACAACTCCTTGCACTATGACACGCAATCCCAAGGAGACACTGCACAAGAAAATTCCCATCTATCACATAGACATCACTCCGTTGTACTCCATGACTCAACAAGTCAATACAAAGTTCAAGTCAAACATTTTGCTGAGATTGTAATGGAAAAATGTAATAAAAATGTCTGAGTATAGCTTGTATACCCCTAGTCCGAAAAAATGTTTGACTTTTAGCCTCAATTTATTTTCTCTGGCTCTGCCACTGTCTTTACTTACCAATGTTTAGACATTATTCAGGAGGTTGGGCTGCATATTCGCTGAATTAGAATGGCGTACAAGCAAAGCAAGCAATGGACTGTGAAATTCTGACATTAGAATCGATTGCTTTTTTATCTATCGGGTGTTCCAGAAAAGTATACCGATTTGGGTCCCTCCAGCGATGTGAATTTAAATTCTAGAGCTAAATTCACGTCGCTGGAGTCAACCAAGTCTTTATACCTTTTTGGGACACCCGGTATGGTTTTATGTTGTTTGTGAATCAGACTAAGAACAATGAAAACGAAATGCTGAGTACCTAAGGTTACTATTTAGATCCTCATTCTACATATTGGTATTTGGAGTTACATGAAACGAACTGTTAATCCAGACCCCTTGTGCTGAGAATTGAGTAAAAGTGGTTTCTCACAAAAAATATTTGTCTTTGATGAACATCACATCTTTGATTGCCATTATGACATACTTTCTTTCATCCATTGCATTACTTTTTTCACTGTTTGTGGCATGTCAGCCAAAGAATCTTTGACATCCAGCTTTGTGCTTCGACCGACTTGCTTCCCTTTATCTACCATTCCTTTGCTAAATGTCTCCTTGTCTCCAATTCCTCCACTCCCTGGTATGTATCTCTCATTTTCAGAAGCGACTGCTTTTGCGAGCAAGAGAGGGCTGTTTCCAACTTTGTCATACGCCAGAATGAATGCTATTGTATTCCAGAGACGTTTGTACCTGACAAAATCGCAAGGAAGGAAGTCATTATGAACGAGTCACTTAAAATTTGCTTCAAAGTTTCGTGAGACCTGGAGCAATTTATGGCCTGTCTCTTCTTGATCAATTTAAACTCTAGGAGTGCCTGATTTTTTCTTAGACGTAACAATTAAGCCTTAAGACTTGAAAACGGATTTTCGATGTTATCCTATTCAGGTTATTAAGAACAGCAGAAGTCATTTCATCCATGGTACATATAGCGACTTTGTGCCAGGAGACAAACAATAACGACAGTCTTGGTGACATTGTTTATCCCAATATTGAAACCGTGGACAGACTCTACCATTGATTTGGCATAACAGAACAACCTCGTCCCCAGGGCCATTTGTCATGTAGGGAAGGAGACGAAACAGCTTTTCGTCTCCGTTCCATTATGACAAAAGGCCCTGCGGACGAGGCTGAGAGCAGAACTTTCCAGAAGAAAACGACACAGTTAAATACAACTTTGCTGGAGATATGTTCATTTACAGGTTTTTTATAACAAATTTGGATCAGCACTTAGTACTAAAAGTTTCTTAATTTCACATAAAGATTTCGGTAATTTAGTAGCAAAAGTTTCTTAATTAGTTTCTTATTTTTTGGGCCTAAATTGCGTTATGGTTCCAAGTTGAGCCTTATTATCGACAAAGGGTTTGCATCTTGCATTCATATTGTCACTACGAATAAGCAAAGCACATGAAGGCAAAAAGTTGCCTTTTTTGCAATCAAAAGTTAAAAAAAGATGAAAGTACCGACTCTTATTCAACAAGGACAGATTTTGTAATACAATAGCACGAGTTGCTTTTGTTGACACCTCAATTCAAAGCGATTGGCGATCACAGACAAAGGAAATTTTATCAACCAGTAATTCAAAACAAACAAAGCCGCAAAATTTTCTCTGACACCCAGGTAGCTAGCTCACTCGCTGTGCATTCCATAAATTATTTTTAAGAGCAAAGATGAGCATAGATCGAAAGAAGAAGGATACATCTACACATCTACCGCGGGCATTTCATTTCTTTGGTCCAGAAGCTGAGCAGTAAATATTTTGATCACACCCAAAAAATACAAGAGAATTGAATCGCCTCCTAAACGGGTTTTGAACCAAACAAATAAAATGCCCGCGGCAGATGTGTAGATGCATCCTTCTTCTTTTGATCTACGCTCATGTTTGCCCTTAAAAACAGTTTCTGGAATGCACAACGAGCAAGCTAGCTACTTGGGTTTCAAAGAAACTTTTGCGGCTTCGTTTGTTTTGAATTGCTGGTTGAGAGAATTTCCTTTGTCTGCAATCGCTAATCGCTTTGAATTGAGGTGTCAACAAAAGCAACTCATGCTATTGTATTACAAAATCTGCCCTTGTTTTTTTATTCTAAACATGAAATTTTAGACTTTCTTAATTGTTCTTGAACGTAGTACTAGAGTTTCTTAACTTTTTAGTCATCGTAGTACTAGTTTCTTATAAACCAGTTTCTCATAAAAAAAACGTGTATTGTTTACACTAAATGTACAAATCATCTTAGTGCGCTGATTTAAAGTCTTCTTTCTTTGCCCCCATCTTCTTACTAATTTTTACCATGAATTAAACATGTTTGACGATGTTTCCAAGAAGTGTACACGCACATTTTATTGTTTTTAACTCAACTTACCAGCGCTTACATATCTCCTCATCATTGAAGGGATTCATAGTCCACCTCATGACAGCCTTCATATCTTTCATGTCCATACCATCTGGTTTACCCTTAGCGCAATCATTCAGCATATAGCATGCACTTTCAGCTTTATCTCCACGACGAAGGCAAATATTTTGCTCTTCTATCCAGCTCACAAGGCGTTTGAACTCATCTGCTGAGAATACTTCTTGAATTTCTCTAAATCCAACATCTATAAAGTAAAATTTATATGACTAGCTGTTAACGCGAAGTTAAGTGAGTGCAGCTCAGAAGAATAGTCTGCCGAGGGGGCGGTTAATATGCTTCAACATTATACAGTAATAGCAAATATTTGGAAATTATTTTGAAAAATGGCCCAAAAATTTAAGAAACTGCCTACCAGCCCCGGATGTTAGTTTCTCATAAAAATACTAGCATTGAAGCAAAAGAGAGATGAAATCAACTAAAATAAAAAACATTGTCAAAAGAACTGAAACAGAAATCACAAGAGGGAAACAATATGCTGCTGGAGCATTTGATTGTTAGAAAAGGGACAAAATCAGGCAAATTTAGAACAGAATTTCAGATTTTTCAAACTGGAAGTCATTTCAAGTCAGTAAAGAATAAAAAAAATCCAGTTTTAGAGCAAGATTTTGCTAAATGTTCAAAATTCCAGTAACATTCAAACTAAAAGCTTGTTTTCTCAAAACAGCATTTTCAGGGTACTCGCGGTGCTTAGTTCTTGTAAGATTTTTACAAAATAGATGCAAACATAGATGTCTATACATCAAATTGATCCATAAGTCCTGTAGAATAGGGCAAAAAAGTGTTTTTATCAAAGAAGGCCCCTGAAAAATGCTAGCCTGGCATGAATATGTATGAATATGAAGCAAATCAAACATTTTTAGGAAAATCCTCATAAAATTGCACAAAACGATAGCAAAGCAAAATATGACCCCTACCCCTATTTTCTAGCTTATGGGGATCAGTTTGATGTATTGAAAGGATATGAAAATAGTGAAACAAAATTTTCTTGCAAGAACTGAGCAATGCCACTCTTAGGCTATTGTTCTATGGTTTCCATGGAAGCCGTAATTGATAATCAAATTTTAACTTCAAATTTGAAATCAGCATGTTGATATTGTCCTTAGTATCGAATCTTAAGACAATTCATCAAAGAACAGAGATTTTAGATTTTCGACCAGTAGCCTACCTTTTAAGCTTCTACTTCGGTCATACATGTCAGAAAGAAGCGCAAACTATTATTGTCGATCGACTTGAAAAAGAAAACTTCAAAATGAATTCTTCAACATGTTACTTCATACCCTTTACGTAATGAAAGAAAACATTTTATCATCATTAGATATATTTGTATTATTGAAGAAGGAGATCATTTTATGACAGGTTTGATAACCGAATTCTGGCAATTTTTCAAACGGGAGTACTTTTTATTGGGACAACCGGTATACACGTATTTTTTATATAAGAAATTAAGAATTTTGGTTGGTAATGAAAGTTTCATAAAATTATCAGATTTTGGGTACGTACAGTCACAGTTTCTTAAGAGTTTCTTAAAGGTTGCATGACAATCTTCATGTTCACTACCTGTTCCCTCATGAACTCATGAACATCTCAAAACAAGATCTTTTCAAGCATCTCTAGGTGTTCAAGCATCACTCGTGTATTTTCCAAGTATGATATGAGATGTGAAGGATTTCCTTTATCAAAATAAATAGTTTCTTAGCTCTTATTTTCCCAGTACGGAGCTTTTTGATTTTTTGGATATCTGAGAGTTGAGTTTCTTATGGGTAGGTTTTTATAAAAAATATACGTATATAATGGCAGAAAAATGGATTAAGTCGCAAAAAATCAAAGATTTAGTTACCTGCTGAAGATACAGCACAGTCGCCATGGTCAAAAATCTGCAGAAGAAGAGCAAACGCAGCGAAAACCTGAACAAGATACATCTTGGTTTATTGAAAAATCCCTCTATTTGGCAAAGATCGTGGTCTTCGGCTTCCTGTTGTGAGACTTTCAAGAATCAACTGCCTGGTTATTGAGGATTGCACTACTGATGGCTTCACCTGTATGTACAAGCTTGTATGTTAAAGTACTCACAAATATGCATGTGCGATCATCGCTTCCATTTTGAGTGCATAAATAACCAGGAAAAGACAAGTTCAGTTTTACGTCATCCTAAATTCAATTTGACCTGTACCAGTGGAGCAAAAGTTTCTACAAACGATTGATGCAACGTGATTTATACTACCACGGGCGGTATAGATTGCACTAAGTCTATTTCGTCAAAAATATTTCATCAAAAAAATTGAAGGGAAAAGTGAGAAGCGAAAATGTTTCGTAGTATACTTTCAGATAGACTTATTACAGTTGACGAAATAGACTTGGGGCAAAGGCGGTAGGGAATGATGAATTTAGAAAAGAATTATGTATCTATGTATTTATGTATATGTATTTATGTATATTAGGAGATTTCCTATCCTAATATATCATTTCGTTCGCGATATATCGACTTGCTTCCCTTCTGTGACTACCTATCCTGTGAAGGCGCCATTTTGATCCGATTGACATGACCTCGAGGTCCTTTGCCACTCAAAAGACCTCAAGGAGTTTCCGCTTGAGTGGCATAATTGCTTTAGGGCCCTCGAGGTTAGGGACAGTGCAATGTTTATTTTATAACATGGCCGGTGCAAAGCGTAACGGGGCAACTACTTCTTTAGCTTGTACAGAACTGGGACAACACTTTTTACAAAGCAAATATAAACGGGGCAGTACCTTTTTATAAGCTCAAGATAAAGTTTGAAATATGAAATGGCTCATTTTGAGGCCAAAATTGTGGATCATGCAAGTTGAGAATTTTGGAAGGATGTGAATGAACATGACGCAAAATCTCCTTGTCAGTTACTTGCAAGAACGATTCATCAGTCATTTCTCTTCATCTTCAAGAGTTGATTTCTTCGTTGACAAAGACTTGTCGCAAGGAAAGGACAAGAATTCATTTTGTTATGGTCTTTGGCTAATTCATCGATGGTACTATACAACATTTGTTGTTCATGAATACCGGGCAGATAAATTTTTTTGAGGAAAGGGTGACGGGGCAGTTGGTTTTTTTGCAATAATTTCATACAGGGCGAGCAGATTTTTTTGCAAGAATTTTTGTTCTCCACCGGCCATGTAATACAATAAATTTTGCCCTGTCCCTTACGTCAGTCGGATTAAAATAGCGCCTTCGCAGGAGAAGTAGACACAAAGCTTGTTTTTAAATTCAGCGTTTCCTACCGCCCGTGGTACTACCATAAGAATTCGAGCTTTTGCATCCATAACTCCAAATTTTCAGGCAGTGGTATAAATATTGAGTTAGACGTCGAAATCTTGAAGTGATGTCAGTTCAAAATCGGCGAATTTGCTGCATATTCATTTCAGGGTTAAACAGTTCTGATAAAAATGAAACGAACTTCTATCATTTTATTGATGTGGGAAAGATTGGATCCACTGTCCTAAAATTCAAGGGACGGGACTTTCTCTATATGCTAAAATAAGTAGCACCCAGTTTAGGAACTCAGTGAAATAATCTTTTCGTGAGCTGTTTTATGAGACCCTTGTTGGTGGACATATCAGGGTAGTTTTAAGGATTTATCACAGCACAAATAAGGGGCCAGTAAGCAAACTTGTGGAGCTTCAAGAAATATCCACGGGGGGGGGGGGGTTCTAAATTTTGGGTAGGGGTCTGCCGCGAGCATGTTCAAAATCGTACTGTTGGCTAGACTAATTTTTACGAATTGGTACCCTTGGATAGACCAATTTGACCGTTCCCTGCACCAATCTTGTCAAATAGGTACCAAAAATTGATGATAAAACCGTTCCCTAGACCAATATTACCAAATATGATACCCTTGGCTAGACTGACTGTGGCTCGACTAAAAGCTCGCGGCACATGGCACATCCCCAGGTACCTTTACTATGGAAGAACCCCCCCCCCCTTCCCTTCCCGTGGAAATATCATAGGAAATTTTATCTGAAACAGACAATGCTAGAAAAGTTCGTCCTCTCCTAGCATGATAGTATAGTATATTCTTTCAAGGCATCTAGGAGTAGAACTGTAGAACTCCACTATGCATTTTTCTAGAAATGACACCTTCCGTTGCAAAGCATACAACTTTTTTCAAGGCATTTCAATTCCATGAGAAGGATGCATGTAAATAGTAGAAATGAAAAAACGCACACAGAAAATTCACCAGTAGTCAATACAAAAAAAATCACTTAGGGCTAAATTAGCATGGCAAGATGTTTGACTTAATATCACTGCAAAATGATGCTTTATGACAAATTGGTTATCACTGCTATGGGTCTGCTTCCCTGAGGAGGGCTGGCCTGGTTGCTGGTTAGCTCGCTTTTTCCGAGATCCTATACTTGCCTAGACTTGCCCCAAGTCTATTTCGTCAAAAAAATTTCGTAAAATATTTTCATCAGATAGACTTATTACAGTTGACGCAATAGACTTGGGGCAAGTCTAATACTTGCCTGGCCTGGTTGAAGGGAGTTGGAACATTTTGACTTTATGTAAATGATAATTGGCTTCAACCTCATTCTCAATTCTCAGGCCCCAGACGGACTTCTGGCAAGCGACACAGGAGTAATGACCGTTGTCTCAAGGTTGAATTTGCTTTTTCTTGCGTGATTTCAAAGAAACAAATCTGGTTTGGTCCTCAGCAGCATCCTCGTGGCAATACAGGCTAGCAAGAAACAGGCTATCTCGCTTCCAGGCCAGGCTGCCTCGTGTAAACAGGCCCTTGGGTATTTCTAAAATCTAGTCACACTGACCTCTTGATTCAGAAAGTCGTTAAATGGTTGAATTGGAACTAATAAAAATGATCCTGATTATTCCAAATCTTTAATTGTCATTATGGCATACTCTCTTTCATCCACTGCATCACACTTTTCACAGTTGCTGGCATGCTTGCTGCAGCTTCTTTAGCATCCAATACTTTTATTTCACTAATCAGTTTACCCTTGTCCACCATCCCTTTGCTGAATGTTTCCTTGTCCCCAATTCCTCCTTTTCCGGGTATATATCTCTCATTCTCCGACGCAGCTGCCTTTGCAAGCAGAAGAGGACATTTTCCAGATTTTTCAATTGCCAGAATAAAAGCAAGTGAGTTCCAAAGACGTTGATACCTTAAAAAGGATCAATAAACAAATCTGAATGTGCTTAAATCGTATATTTCATGTTGATTTGCTGTACAATTCACAGGTGGCATCAAAAAGAAAATGCAAAAATTGCTTACTCGTGTTGTATTCCTTGTTGTATTTCTGCTGTATTCTTTCCCTGTCCCTGACCATCGACCATGCTCGATCGTTGTTTTGAAAAAATAGGCCCTTTTCAAAACAACGTTTGAGCATGGTCGATGGTCAGGGGCAGGGAAAGAATACAGCAGAAATACAACAAGGACTACAGCATGAGTACGCAATTTTTACAATTTCTTTAATATTTGTGGCCACCTGTGTCCAAATCTGACAGGAGTCTGCATTGGTGGATTTAGGGGGCAAGTGGGGGCAATTGCCCCCTTCACGATGAAAACTCAGCTTGGCGCCCCTGTTTTGGCAAGAAAAGCGCCCCTCATCCTGACTCTAATGCATAATTTTCTAACTGTTTCGATTTAAATATGGGGGAAACATGCAAATCAAGGCGTTATTTAGTAGTAAATCAAAGAATTTTCTTCTTAATGTGTCCAAAAATGTTCTCGCGCCTTCGGCGCGCATATTCTCTGTTGTGTTTTGGCGCCCCCTTTTCGAGTTGCCCCCCCCCTTCAACTTCGGGCTGGATCCGCCCCTGGGAGTCTGTCAAAGTAAATAAGTTCATACGACGCTACAAGCAATAAAATATTTCCAGCCAGTTCGTTGACCTTTATTCATTCTTAAAGACCCTTTATTGACCAGCATCCTTTGCGGCCTTCAATTGCTGTTCTCCACAGCTTCGACCCGTTCGTCAGATTTTCTGACATCCAGAAACTATCGCATTTGTAATCCATCTTCAACTGAAATTGCATAAATGGTCAACAACTTATATCAATAGTCTCTTTGGTTCATAAACAACGTATTTAAGCATGTATTTTCGTACTGCCTAATCGGAGTTGTGGGAATTAGACGAAAGAATTTTGGGTCACAATGACTGAGAGAATGTTCACCCTGAAACCAGGTAGCTAGCTGGCTCGTTGTGCATTCCAGAGATAGTTTCTAAGAGCAAATATCAGCATATATCGAAAAAAGAAAGTTAAATCTAAACTTCTACATCAGGCATTTTATTTGTTTGGTTCAGAAGCTGAGCAGTACGTATTTTAATTACACTCTAAAAAATAAGAGAATTGAATCGCTCGTCAATCCACTTCTGAACCAAACAAATAAAATTCCCGAGGCAGAAGTTCAGATAATCCATCTTCTTTGGACTTATGCTCGTGCTTTGCTATTAGAAACCATTTCTGGAATGCACAACGAGCGAGCTAGCTACCTGGGTTTCAGAGCAACCTTTGCGGTTTGCTTTATTTCTGTTTATAAGTTGACCGATCAGGCATTGAATTCCCTTTTTCTGCAATCACTAATCGCTTTGTACTTAGGTGTCAATCAAACGTAGCGGATCCTTTGTAACATTATCTGTCCTTGTTATGGTACAGTGTAATGTAAGTATAAGTATGGTCGTTTCTAATATTGATAGAAAATAATATGACGATGATGATCATGATCATCATGATGACTTTCATTATCACTATGATAATGGTGGTGATTGGTGAAAGATTTTGAAAAGAAATTTCTTTGTAAAAATACTTGCAACTTGAGAGCGATACGAGTGATTATGGCAAACTAAGCATAGGAATCATTCGTCGTACATAGCCGATTGCTCGTGGCCCATGGTCGAAACCGCCAAAGCCTCATTTTCACGGACCAATCAGACGGCTAAAAAGCGAAGGAGACAAAAGAAACCCGTGAAGATTTTCCTAAATTTTACCTACCTTCATAAAACGCAACCAGGACAAAAAACTGCTTGAGATTTCCCGAATTTTTTTAAAGCAATCTACTCTCCAGATGCTTGGGAGTACAAGTTTGGATGCCGGTTAAAATATCTTCAGGATTGGCGGAGTTATTGCCTCTCCAATAGACAAAATCGGCGAAGGCTTGTCGAGACCTGTTTACGCCACTTCAAATCAGGTGATAAAGCCTCTTGATAAAACCTCTTTTGAATTTTATAAGTTATTTCTATGGAACGCCGTTTGCACAAAGATGACATAAACATAGTTTATGTTACATAAACATAGTTTATGTTACATAAACTATGTTTATGTGCACATAAACTCAGTTTATGTAACATAAACATAGTTTTTGTGCACATAAACATAGTTTATGTACATAAACTATGTTTATGTGCACAAAAATGGACATAAACTATGTTTATGTACATAAACTATGTTTTTGTGCACATAAACATAGTTT
>REGL01000518.1:162665-176611 GCA_004194395.1 Aurelia aurita complex sp. Pacific | reverse complement strand
ATCGATTTAAAATTGGGGATTTAGAGGTTGGTGTTCCACAAGGTTCATGCCTGGGTTCTTTAATTTGTGAGCTCTCCTGATTCAAATCCTACCTTGAAAACCGTAAACATTTCTGTCGAGTTAATGGTATCGATTTAAAATTGGGGATTTAGAGGTTGGTGTTACACAAGGTTCATGCCTGGGTTCTTTAATTTGTGAGCTCTCCTGATTCAAATCCTACCTTGAAAACCGTAAACATTTCTGTCGAGTTAATGGTATCGATTTAAAATTGGGGATTTAGAGGTTGGTGTTCCACAAGGTTCATGCCTGGGTTCTTTAATTTGTGAGCTCTCCTGATTCAAATCCTACCTTGAAAACCGTAAACATTTCTGTCGAGTTAATGGTATCGATTTAAAATTGGGGATTTAGAGGTTGGTGTTCCACAAGGTTCATGCCTGGGTTCTTTAATTTGTGAGCTCTCCTGATTCAAATCCTACCTTGAAAACCGTAAACATTTCTGTCGAGTTAATGGTATCGATTTAAAATTGGGGATTTAGAGGTTGGTGTTCCACAAGGTTCATGCCTGGGTTCTTTAATTTGTGAGCTCTCCTGATTCAAATCCTACCTTGAAAACCGTAAACATTTCTGTCGAGTTAATGGTATCGATTTAAAATTGGGGATTTAGAGGTTGGTGTTCCACAAGGTTCATGCCTGGGTTCTTTAATTTGTGAGCTCTCCTGATTCAAATCCTACCTTGAAAACCGTAAACATTTCTGTCGAGTTAATGGTATCGATTTAAAATTGGGGATTTAGAGGTTGGTGTTCCACAAGGTTCATGCCTGGGTTCTTTAATTTGTGAGCTCTCCTGATTCAAATCCTACCTTGAAAACCGTAAACATTTCTGTCGAGTTAATGGTATCGATTTAAAATTGGGGATTTAGAGGTTGGTGTTCCACAAGGTTCATGCCTGGGTTCTTTAATTTGTGAGCTCTCCTGATTCAAATCCTACCTTGAAAACCGTAAACATTTCTGTCGAGTTAATGGTATCGATTTAAAATTGGGGATTTAGAGGTTGGTGTTCCACAAGGTTCATGCCTGGGTTCTTTAATTTGTGAGCTCTCCTGATTCAAATCCTACCTTGAAAACCGTAAACATTTCTGTCGAGTTAATGGTATCGATTTAAAATTGGGGATTTAGAGGTTGGTGTTCCACAAGGTTCATGCCTGGGTTCTTTAATTTGTGAGCTCTCCTGATTCAAATCCTACCTTGAAAACCGTAAACATTTCTGTCGAGTTAATGGTATCGATTTAAAATTGGGGATTTAGAGGTTGGTGTTCCACAAGGTTCATGCCTGGGTTCTTTAATTTGTGAGCTCTCCTGATTCAAATCCTACCTTGAAAACCGTAAACATTTCTGTCGAGTTAATGGTATCGATTTAAAATTGGGGATTTAGAGGTTGGTGTTCCACAAGGTTCATGCCTGGGTTCTTTAATTTGTGAGCTCTCCTGATTCAAATCCTACCTTGAAAACCGTAAACATTTCTGTCGAGTTAATGGTATCGATTTAAAATTGGGGATTTAGAGGTTGGTGTTCCACAAGGTTCATGCCTGGGTTCTTTAATTTGTGAGCTCTCCTGATTCAAATCCTACCTTGAAAACCGTAAACATTTCTGTCGAGTTAATGGTATCGATTTAAAATTGGGGATTTAGAGGTTGGTGTTCCACAAGGTTCATGCCTGGGTTCTTTAATTTGTGAGCTCTCCTGATTCAAATCCTACCTTGAAAACCGTAAACATTTCTGTCGAGTTAATGGTATCGATTTAAAATTGGGGATTTAGAGGTTGGTGTTCCACAAGGTTCATGCCTGGGTTCTTTAATTTGTGAGCTCTCCTGATTCAAATCCTACCTTGAAAACCGTAAACATTTCTGTCGAGTTAATGGTATCGATTTAAAATTGGGGATTTAGAGGTTGGTGTTCCACAAGGTTCATGCCTGGGTTCTTTAATTTGTGAGCTCTCCTGATTCAAATCCTACCTTGAAAACCGTAAACATTTCTGTCGAGTTAATGGTATCGATTTAAAATTGGGGATTTAGAGGTTGGTGTTCCACAAGGTTCATGCCTGGGTTCTTTAATTTGTGAGCTCTCCTGATTCAAATCCTACCTTGAAAACCGTAAACATTTCTGTCGAGTTAATGGTATCGATTTAAAATTGGGGATTTAGAGGTTGGTGTTCCACAAGGTTCATGCCTGGGTTCTTTAATTTGTGAGCTCTCCTGATTCAAATCCTACCTTGAAAACCGTAAACATTTCTGTCGAGTTAATGGTATCGATTTAAAATTGGGGATTTAGAGGTTGGTGTTCCACAAGGTTCATGCCTGGGTTCTTTAATTTGTGAGCTCTCCTGATTCAAATCCTACCTTGAAAACCGTAAACATTTCTGTCGAGTTAATGGTATCGATTTAAAATTGGGGATTTAGAGGTTGGTGTTCCACAAGGTTCATGCCTGGGTTCTTTAATTTGTGAGCTCTCCTGATTCAAATCCTACCTTGAAAACCGTAAACATTTCTGTCGAGTTAATGGTATCGATTTAAAATTGGGGATTTAGAGGTTGGTGTTCCACAAGGTTCATGCCTGGGTTCTTTAATTTGTGAGCTCTCCTGATTCAAATCCTACCTTGAAAACCGTAAACATTTCTGTCGAGTTAATGGTATCGATTTAAAATTGGGGATTTAGAGGTTGGTGTTCCACAAGGTTCATGCCTGGGTTCTTTAATTTGTGAGCTCTCCTGATTCAAATCCTACCTTGAAAACCGTAAACAGTTCTGTCGAGTTAATGGTATCGATTTAAAATTGGGGATTTAGAGGTTGGTGTTCCACAAGGTTCATGCCTGGGTTCTTTAATTTGTGAGCTCTCCTGATTCAAATCCTACCTTGAAAACCGTAAACATTTCTGTCGAGTTAATGGTATCGATTTAAAATTGGGGATTTAGAGGTTGGTGTTCCACAAGGTTCATGTCTGGGTCCCTTCCTGATCTACAGGGTGCTTCAGCAAAAATACAACCCAACTATAATTAAAAATCTTAAAAAATGATAGGATTTTAGTAGATGTAATATATACCGTCTGAAAGAACAATCTTTCTTCTTTCTTATGATATGGAGTTTGTATACCGGGGGTCCCAAAATGATGTATTATCGTTAGATTGCTTACATGTCCATAACCAATGAGCAAATTTTCAAACACTTTGTTTTATTTGATTGCATAAAGGCTGAATTGTATTGTAAGATGTTGGTTGTGGTTTTACCAGTTTTTGAAAATTTGTTCATCGGTTATGTACATATGAGTAATCAAACAATAATACATCATTTTGGGACACCCGGTATATTAATGGAATTATTTATATATCATTTATCTGATATTTCATTAAGTATACCCAATTTCAAATGCAGCATCTTGTAATAGCAAAATAAACACCCTCTTTTATCGCAAAAAATTGCAAAAAATATTTAGTCGAAACATTTCAGGCCTAGAAGTACTTGAGGTGATGCCCTTGGTTCGAAAAAGAAAAATTTATTCACATTAATTGCATTTTGCTAAGAATGGCGAAATAAGCTCTCACAAAGACGGGGTTTTGTCCATGCAAATGTCCTTTCACTTTCCTGCATCTAAAATAGGCCATACTTACAAGGATGTATGTATGTATCGATTTGCCACAATAAATATTTACACATTTTCTAATGAAAAATAGATACAGTACAATTTAAAATGTTAAAAACGTAAAGATAAACACCCCTAATTACAGTGGCCGGGATAGCAATAAAAGGTCAAGCTGACCTTATTTCCATAATGGTCCCCTTGGAGGTGCTGTATAACGGAAATACATAGCAAAAAGGAAATACAGAGCTGCATGTGTGTTTTCAATATGGTCCTTAGTAGAAGACATATGTCATCTTCCTGAATGTAAGTTAAGTGTTGGAAAATTTAATTGATACGCCCAACCTGGATATCATTGGAAAGAAGATAGGATATACTTTCAGATGGTATGCGTCAAATTGATTCAAAGATAATTATTTGCTGAACAATCTCGAATAAAGTTTGGTTGCATTTTTTCTGAAACACCCTATAGAAGTATTTAGAAATCATAAAAACGGATGGATTTTTCTATTCATGCTTGTATATTGAATATATATATATATATATATGCTTCGATATATCTGCAAACTGTGACTCTTTTCTTTACCAACCAGTAGCTTCGCTAGTTAAAAAGTAACTCATTTGATATATGAAAGAATAAGGGCAGATTTTGTAATTAAATAGCAGCAGTTGCGTTTGATTGACACCTCAATTCAAAGCGATTAGCGACTGCAGACAAAGGAAATTCTCTCAACCAGCAGTTCAAAGCAAACAAGGCCGCAAAAGTTTCCCCAAAACCAGTAGCGCAAATTCTCGCCTTGTGGACGCGAAAGGTGGTTTTAAGAGAAGTCATGTGCTTAAAACGAAAGAAGAAGAGTAGTTCTAAAGATCTGCCTGGCGGATTTTGCTTATTTGATTCTGTCGCTAATCACTTTGAATTGAGGTGTCAATTAAAAGCAATTGCTGCTATTGTATTGCAAAATTTGCCCTTGTTATATGAGAGTCAAATCTTAAAAATTGTAGCATTTTGCTAAATTGAAATTCTTGAAAGTCAAGAGAAGTTATCACTGATTTAAAAACTGACCATATCAGCAGATCATAGGGCACTTCCATCCTCTCTAAAATTTCTGCGAAAAAAAAAACAGAAATAACAAGTAAGATTTCTGTAAGTGTTCGTTAGTCAGAAGAGAATGAGGAAAGATTATGTAAGACAGGAGTTGCTTTCGATTGACACCGCAATTACACAATAGCACGAGTTGCATTTGATTGACACTGCAATTCAAAGAACAAGGACAGATTTTGTAAGACAATAGCATGAGTAGCTTTTGACTTACACCGCAATTCAAAGAACAAGGACAGATTTTCGTAAGCGCAGACGTAATTAGCAATCGCAGACGAAGGAAAGTCTCTCAACCAGTAATTCAGAACAAACGAAGCCGCAACCAGTTGGGCAAACAGTCGCCTTGTGCACGCGAAAATTTGGTTTTAAGAGCAGGTATGAGTTTACAACGAACTAAGAAGGATAGATCTTGTCTGATGGATTTTGTTCGTTTGATTCACAAGCCGAGAAGAGATTGCTTTATTCAAGCCCTACGTATGCCGGAATTGCTCGGCTTGCTCGGCTCGAAAAAGAGACTTCTTTTCTTCTCTTTTCTCACCTTTCGTTTCGCGCCTCACTTTTGATTTCTCGTCTATTGCATTATGTTATAATTTCGCAACCGCAAAGGAGGCTAAGGAGTAGGGTCTATTTTTCATTGGGCGGGGAGGGGAGGTTGATACGTTTCCCAATGATTTCACCGTTCAAAGCAGCATTACAGTAAAAACTCGCACATAAGAACCTTCATCTATTAAGAACCTACAGCCTGAAATAATGTATTTTGCACCCAATAAATAAGAACCAATTCAGGCTGATGTCTTAACTAGGTTCTTAATTAAGCGTTTCATTCATTCATTGGGAAATAAATGCAACTTTTTGCCAATCAACCTCCTTCATGGACTCCAAAACATTACTTATAGAACTGTGATAGGCAGGGCCTGCAGGAGCAAATTGGGTAAGCTTGGGTTGAAGTGGATAGGGCCAAGAATGTAAATAGATCTGGCTAAGATTTAGATTCACATATTTCCCTGTGTCAAGAACCTATACCCTGATTACTGGATATGCCTCATTGCATAAGAACCTAGACAGGCTGACTTCAAAATCTTAGGTTCTTATGTGCGGATTTTTACTGTATATAACATCAGCTGTTCAGATCAACTTCTAAATCGGCACGAAAGGTACAGTTTCTTTTCATTTTTATTTCTATCTAATTGCAAGGATTCATGCTATATTATTATCATTATTATTATAGCCAGTAAGGTGCGTATTCTCACCAAATCCTTTTTGCACGTGATCACCAAGTAACCAGTCATCTTCCTCGGCTTCAACAATGTGTCGAACGCCAACAAAATAAGGGTTCTTAATGTATCGTTGCAGATGCTCTTCAAGCTATTGGAAGGATATAATATATATGTATAGGCAACAGGTACAGTTAAGCCCGAAATTATTCATACCTATGCCAAATTCTGAGTATTTTGCATCGTTCTATTTGAGGACCAATTTTACTGTGGCTGAAGTTTCGTAAGAATGTGATAAAAGGCTGAAACAAGTGCTAGAGACATTTCAAGGAATGAAATATCTTGTGAATTGGCTAGCGAAAATACTCCAAATTTGGCATAGGTATGAATAATTTCGGGCTTAACTGTAATTTGGAATAGCTAAGCATAGGACTCAAATCTTTTGAATCTTTATGAAGGTGGGTGTAAAATTCTATGAAATTTTTCTTGAATTTCTGTGAAATGTTTTGTTTGCAAACTGATTGACCTCTGTTCCTCATTCAAATTTTTTACTCCAAAGCAAATTTGAAATTCAGCTTGTTTCACATCTTCAAAAACATGGACGAAAGAAACGAAGGAATAGTCCAAGAAATGAGTGAGTTTCCATATTTTTAAAACTGCTTTTTGGACAGTAGGCATATGCATTATCAAAACAATCTGGATAATCAATACAGTTCTGTACTGCACACCAAAATTGCAGAAATTATACCATTCCGAATGGCACGCCCCAGTACCCAAAACTAACGTTGTGCCCTCCGCGGTTAGAACAGCTTCTGGTGAAGGTGAAGGTGAAGTTGCGTTTTTCAGCGCCAAGCGCTGGGATCGCAGAAATAGAGCAGACCTAATCGAGTCCGCGACCCCTTGTCATGACGCTCAAGTGGTGGGGTCCTACCGGGTATCGAACCCACTCTGCCTGACTGTTCTGGCTGCAAAGTCAGAGGATTACACCACTGCGCCGCAACACCTTCACCAAACGTCCATGCAGCTTTTTCTCTCCAGTTTTGAGCAACAAAATAGCTCCGAAATCACAAACTTACTCTTGGGTCTTTCAAATCTACCCAGCCAATCACACCGCAGATTTCTACATTTTCTTCAGCAAACTTCAGCATCCAATCTGAAAAGCATTAAGCAATGAGCAATAATTATTTCTGTTATTCCTGTCATGTTCTTTGAAGTGCAAATATTGTACAAAATCCCAGAGGGGGAGGGGTACATGACTTGTGGATTGAAGGGGGTCTACTGCCCGGTTTTCAGAAAGCTACTGATTACCGAAACTTAACTAGTTAGCTTCATTACTTAATCAATCAAATTAATTTGGTTAGTCAAATTAACTATCGTGGAACATTTTGAGGGTTATTAGCCATTGATTAAAGCTAAATTCACATCGCTAGACCCAACCAAATCTGTATAATTTGTTATCTATATTCAAATCAACTATCGAGGAACATTTTGAGAGTGATTAACCATTGATTAAAGCTAAATTTTCACCACTAGGCCTAACCAAATCGGTCTACCTTTTTCGAACAACCCGTGCAAAATCGATAATTAATTGAAATCAATGTAATATTAATGATCCTATAACTAGAATCAGTAAACGTCGATACTTGTTTGGGCACCTTGTAAGTGCAGCTATCCTGAGGGCCGCAAAGAGGTTTTGGAGGCCCAAGGACAAAGCTGCAGAATGAGGCCACCTGCAAGTGAAGCTGGCAGAATATAGATGAGTATCTAATTTTACGAGGCCCCCTAGACCCTGTGGCAAATTGCCCCTTGCCCCTGCCCCTCGGCGGGCCTGGCTATCCTTACCTGTTTCAGCATAAGACTGCCTAACTTGCACTACTATTCCTTTCGCAACTTTCTGACAATCTGACGAGCCAGCTCCACGAGTAGCAATCGCTGCTTTGAAATCTTGTGGGCCAAATGTTCTGTAGATGTCTGGCATATCTGCCGTGGGCCATTGTAGATCTGGCATCTGAACGTCCCAAAGGTCTGTCAGAAGAAGCAACATTAGGCTAGAAAAACTTGAGTGCAGAGGTGGGGCTAAGTATAGCGAATGGGGAAAATTCATAACATGTTTAGGGTACGAGTAACATGTGATGCCCTAGTTTAAAGGGGCTAAGGTCACGTTAAGTAAACAAACTTCTTTCGAAAAAGTGATTTTGCAGTTTTTGGCAGGCCTTATCTCACAGATTTTCCGCTGGCTTTCTCAAGATGAAGCTGTTATCTTGAGGATAGATTTTGGAACTTTGCAGAGAGACAAACAAAACATTCATATGTTGTAAGATTGCAGAGAAATCGGTGGACCCTTAGAAGAAATTTATTGTGGATTCACCCCATCCACCATGGCAGAACACAATAATGGACACGTGCGTGCAACAATATACGTTACAGAGATATGGTTTGTTTACAATTACTTGACTCAGCCCCTTCAAAGCTGCAAGATTATAGCTCAAGATTTTTCTGAATATGGGTACTCTTTGGGTATTCATGAATATCATCAGCTGAGCTTCCTCCATGCTAGTCGAATTAGAAAGATGATAAAAACATCTATCTAACAAAATGTGCTGAAGAGGATAAGAGAAAATAACTCCTAGTGAGCTTTCGAGCCATTCTTGCCCTCAAAAATATTCATTGCACCTTTCCTTGAAAACAGTTGGCAAAATGCTCATCTGTCGATTATATATTTTCATAACTCTAATCTACACACCCTGCTAGCATGGCCATCTTTCCTAAAACCCCCGTATATAAACATTTTGTTATTCCGTTTGATGTTGGCCTATACTCTTCAAGTTTGTAGGCAGGAACACCACAACATAACGAAGAAACAATAGCAAATGTGTGCAAATCTAAAGAATATAACCACTCATCTTTTACCTCGTCTAGTATCCACAGGTAGAAGTGGGGTGTAATAGGACCTATTAGCAAATGTGTAATAGACCACAAAATCGTACAGTCTGTCCTAATTCACGTTTCTGTAATCGGCCTCCCTGTAGGCCTATTTGTAACGCGGGCCTAAGAGATCAGGCCCAAATGAAACCGTGCCTAGAGTACTTAGAATTTTCGTATGTTCTTCGCAGATAGATTTTCTTCACATGAACAAAATGAAATGGGCATAACTACTTACGAAAGTGCGCATCAACAGCCATTTGTGTTATCAAAGTTCTATTTGTCAATATTACTGCATCTCTTATCTCCCAACATCCAACCAGCCACTGTTGTTCTAGCCTGATAACCAGACCCTACTACTGTTGTTCGTGATGTTGCTATCGCAGAAACTTACTTCCGCGTCTCTTCCATAGAACCCTTGATTCAGGTTACTCTGCAGGACTATTGTGTCTATTTGCGTCGTATTGTTGAGATGTAATGCACACAACTGAGAGCAGGTGGTGGGTTGTGACATGATTGCGCAATCGAAAGTTTCGACTTCCATTCCATAATTCCAAGATATTGGTAAAAATTGTGGATACCCTGATGAAAGCAAGGGCGATATGAAATGCGCAGTTCCGTTTCAATATTGATTTAGGCCCGATCGGAGAGCATGTGTAGATTCTTAGACACAATTTGCTCACTCACATGCATCGGTACTTGTTTCTAGCTTGGTTTCCTACGAGAAATTGTTCTTACCTTACTGGCATGCAGTACCTTTAAACTTTCCGTTTAAAAGTTTCCGTTCTTTGCATCTGACCCTTCTAGTATCTATCTCTAATTCCAAGAACTGGCATTTCATCCCTGCATGCAACATCCCACAGCTCCTTTCAATCATTCAACCACAGGGAGCACCCATAAAAAGTAGGAGAAAGCAAACGAAATACGAGACACGGCGAAAAGTGGCATCTGTGGAAGAGCAATGTGCGCTTTGCGGCTCTGCGGAGGAGGAGAGAGGAAAGAGCGGGGGAGAAACATTGCGGAGGAGCGAATGAGAGAAAGGAAGGAGGGCGAAGAGACATTATTTGATATCGGCAGTGACTAGTAGGGACTTGGAAGTATAGACAATGTTCTACTTAGTAATAAATCGCAGAAAAACCTTAAAACACGACTTAAAACATTCAAATATTTCACCCCTAGAAAGCTTCAATGTTCCAAATAAAATTATTTCGAAACGCAAAGGGTTAAAAAATTACATCTAGGCTGTAATACCGGGTGTCCAAAAATAAGGTAGACAGATTTGGTTCACTCCAGCGATGTGAATTTAGCTTCAATCAATGTCTAATTACTCTAAAGATGTTCCTCAATAGTTAACTTGAACATAGGTACCTCGTTTGTTGATATTGGTACTTTGAGAGCAGGAATTTTTATCTTGAGAGCTCCAATTTGCCTCTTCCTGCAAACCAGAGCTTTAGCCTTTTGGCCTAAGCAAATTCTTAAGGCACAGCGTATAAATCAACGATAGCCATGATAAAATGTGAACAATTTTAGATCTCGTGTGATTCTGTTTTCCAGAAGTCACCCCCAGTCACCCATTGGGCAGTGTTTTAATTTTTTATCATGTCAGTTCTTAATTTCGATGTGCTTCAGGAATTGGCTTGGTCAAAAGGCCACAGCTCTGGTTTACAGGTGGACGCCAATTTGAGCTTTCAAGATTGATAGTTCTGCTCTCAAAGCACCAATACCAACAAACGAGGTATCTATGTTCAAGTTAACTATCGAGGAACATGTTGAGAGTGATTAGCCATTGATTAAAGCAAAATTCACATTGCTGGAGCAACCAAATCTGTATACATTTTTTGGGACACCCGGTAGGTTGTAATAGTTGTAGAGGTTTGGAGACCAGCTTCAGTTGAATTAAGATATATCTTACAAATTCTCGATGATAAATACAATAGCTACATACATACATTCATTCGATGATATAATTTATAATATACTTACACACGTTACACTTAGACTGATTAAATTTCGTCGTAAATTTCGCTCGTTTTTTATTTTAACTTTAACGTTTTCGCTAATAATGAGAATGATATCAAGTAAATATTTTCTGAAAACAACAAATAATTACAGGACATCTAGGCACATAAATAATCATATTCACCAAACAATTTACAATACTACAACGATTATTATGCATTGACTTCACAGATTGGCAAATTCATGCTCGTCAGTCTTTCGGTTTTCTGCCATTACTCTGATTCATGGGTCACAGCTTTGATGCAGCTGTCCGCCTGAACGGTCAATTTGATTATGTGACATTCTATTTTAAATTTGACCACTTCAGAATTTTTAACCCCTTCGATTGTGCTCAAAGCTTTTACGAAGTTTTCTGGTGCAAAGATACATGTGTTGTAAAAATTTCAGCTTCCCAGCTTACACGGTTTTGGAACAGGGGCCGGTCAAACTTTTACAAATTTGACACAGCCGTCCGCCTGAACGGTAAATTTGATTATACAATTAACATGTCATAACAGCATACATACAGTCGGTGTGTTCAACTATTAAGCAGTAACGAATTTATGCTCATCAGTTCGCGCATGGCCATATTCATAATCAGCGTGTACAAACAATAGCTACATACATACATTCATTCGATGATATAATTTATAATATACTTAAACATGTTACAAATTTCACCTTAAAAAATTTGCTCGATAAGGATAATGAGACTGATATCACATAAATATTTTCTGAATAACAACAAATAACTACAGGACATCCAGGCACATAAATAATCATATTTACCAAACAATTTACAACAATTTACAATACTACAACGATTGTTAGGCATGTACTTCACAGACTGGCAAATTCATGCTCGTCAATCTTTCAGCTCCCTGTGCTAATGGCTACCCTCTGATCCATGGTTCACAAAATTGGCGCAGCTGTCCGCCTGAACAGTCAATTTCATTATACCGGGTGTCCCAAAAAAAGTACTCCTGTTTAATAAATCACCAAAAATTGATTATCAAACTTTTGATGAAATTTTCTTTTTGAATTGCTTTGTCAAAGACCCAAAAATATTCACAGATGATAAAATGTTTGCTTTCGATACAGCAAGGTAGGAAATTTACACGTTGAAAAACCTTATTTTAAGCTATAGTTTTTTGAGCAAAATACTCAATCTTGCCTAGGAGTCAAAATTTTCAGATTTTTTATCATCATTGAAGTCTCCGATGATAGTGCGCATTTATTTCTGTCATTTATGACCATGCTAGAAGTTTTACACATACAAAGAAATTTATTTGGCAATCATCAGTGCTTTTTGCAGTATGACTTAAAAAAACCAGGTAGCCCTAAAAAGAGCTAAATTTGCTCATTTTTAAACCACTTTCAAGATCAGCTATGTATTGGAAAATAATTTGGTCCTTGATCTACTTGACAAAAAAAGAAAATTGAAGATCGGCCGTATAATAAAATTTTGGTGATTTTTCAAATGGGAGTACTTTTTTTTGGGACACCCGGTACAATTTTTCATAACTGTGTCAAAATTATGCCCATCAATCTTTTGGCTTTCTGTCGCAAAGGCTACCCTCTGATTCATGGGTCACATAATTGACGCAGCTGAACTGCCACAGAATTCATAACAGCATACATACCGTGTTCAACTTTTAAGCAGTAACGAATTTATGCTCATCAGTTCGCGCATGGCCATATTCATAATCGGCGTGAACAAACGCTCTTTCAATCTGGTCCAGCTGCTCAATCTTCCTCTGCAATGTTTCTCCAATATTATGAGCTATTTCCAAATGCATGTCTTCTGGCAGGACGATATCAACCTGGGACAAAAACGGGATAATGTAGACTCTTGAATTGCAGTTATTTGGAGGCATACAGGCATACAGTAAATCCCTGCAAATAAGAACCTACTTTCTTGAGAGCCAGGCTGAGATAGGTTCTAATTTTAATGGTACCAAGACCAGCATAGGTTCCAAATCTTTAAAAAGGCTGTTGTAAAATTCAGTTACTTATTTCTTTGAACTGAATGACTTCAAAGAAACTTTTGCTATTTCTCTATAATTCTACCATTGGACTTTTCTGAAATCTTCAATATTTTTAGAATTAGAGTGTTTTTCTTCTTTTTGAAGAATTCAAGAAAAATTTTCAAACAAACTTAGAACCATCGTAATTTCTAAACTGTCTGAAGCAACATGAAATAATTTCGAAGAAAATCATAGTTTATGGATGTCTACAATATGGAATCAAGCAAAAGTCTGTCACTCATCTCGATGATGTCACAAATTTGATGATGTCACACCCTGAAATGAGTTAAAATGTAACATACGCTGAAATTTCGAAAAATATTGAAAACTTTTGAAAAGTCCAACGGTAGAACTAAAGATAAGTAACTAAAGTTTGTTTCAAGCCACTCAGTCAGAAGAAATAGATCACAGAGTTTTACACCCACCTTTTTAAGCCGAGTTAAAGATTTGGTAGCTATGTTACCAAGACCAATTTCAAGGTACAAAGGTTCTCATTTGAAGAGTGTCTTGCGTAGGCCGTTTTAGAATCTTTACCTAAGATGTTCAACCCTGTCATTTGTTTTGGTGAAGTAATTATGTACACAATACCCAATTCTAAGTTTACAAACAGCAAGGGAGAAGATTCAAACTTTAACAGCGAACTGGGCAAAACGGTAATTCGGGAAATTTACCGTGCCGAAAAAATTGGCGAAAAATACTCATAACGTAGGATAGAACGGACAATAGACCATTTTACTTGCTAGAAAAGAGGTTTGGATCTAGCGTCCAAATCTGGTAAACTTTGAGAAGGACGAGGAAGAATAGACTGATGATATGGTCGTAGTTATCGCTATTGAAAGACTGCCGGACGCTCTTAACTACGACTCATAATCAAACGCCATTATTTTGAAATGGCTATGCCTGCCTCGTTTCGATAAGGGCCTAGACGCAGAAAAGCACAAACATTTGTAGTTTTCAAATGAAATACATTGATTTGAAAACTTCACAATAAATCAGTTAATGCTTAGCGAAAGCAGCAAAATAGTACTTACGTACAAAATTTGATATTGGGGCGAT
>REGL01000518.1:103241-116604 GCA_004194395.1 Aurelia aurita complex sp. Pacific | reverse complement strand
GCATCTTATTTGAGACAGACGTTAGGGCTTGCCAGATTTATGACCAGTCGTATTAATGGATTAATTTTTGCCTGTTTGTTCAACAGAGAATGAACGCAATGATGCAATGCTTGCTCTCTCCAGTTGTTTTGAGGTTTACAAAATTACTTTCTATGGTGAGTGGCTGTGTACACATTACTTTTTCATGATGATTTTCTTGCTGAATTTTTGTTCATTCAATCGTTTACAGTGTGGATATTGCATAAAGAACTGCAATGGAAAACGAAAATTTTTTTTTTTTTCTATATAATATATTCCAAATAAAATTCACAATAAAGATTACGAACTACATTACTTACGAAATTACTCTACAATACTACTAGGACGATCAACCCCAGGGAGCAAAAGGCTGTGTCTACCCCGAGGCCATTAAATAAAGATAATAAAGGAAAAGAAACTAAGTTAACTATGGGACAAAATCGGGTGGCTTATGAAGGGATGGGTAAGTGGCTACAGAAATTCACTCGAATCGACCAGTTTCATGGATAAAATGTAGCGTTAGCTCAAGAATATGTCTATTTAGTGAAATAGGAAAATCTTTATTGCCATACAATAAAAGTTGTAGTAAAGCTTCATTTGCAAGGTTTACATATCCAAGTGGTCGTATTAATGCATAGATTCCATCTAAACCCTTAATCTGACTTCCACACCTACAGCTACAAACAAAATTTTTTGCAGGCTTCCGAACCTGCTCTCAAAGTTCGTCTAAGGTGTATATATTAGCTAAACCCTTAATCTAAGTTGCATCTATCAGTATCTATATATCAAGTCTAAGGTGTATTTATCAGTAAAGTGTACCCATATAAGGTGTATATATCAGCCAAACCCTTAATCCTACTTCAAAACTTACAGCTACAAGCAAAATTTTTGCAGGCTTCTAAACCTGCTCTCAAAGTTCGTCCAAGGCGTATATATCAGATAAACCCTTAATCTAAGGTGTATCTTTCAGAATCTATCTATCATGTCTAAGGTGTATTTATCAGTAAAGTGTACCCATCTAAGGTGTATATATCCCTTAATCTGACTTCAAAACTTACAGCTACCAGCGCAAGTTTAGTAGTCTTCCAAACCTGCTCTCAAAGTTCGTCCAAGGCGTATATATCAGATAAACCCTTAATCTAAGGTGTATCTTTCAGTATCTATATATCATGTCTAAGGTGTATTTATCAGTAAAGTGTACCCATCTAAGGTGTATATATCCCTTAATCTGACTTCAAAACTTACAGCTACCAGCGCAAGTTTAGTAGTCTTCTAAACCTGCTCTCAAAGTTTGTTCATCACTGTAGCTTGGATCTTTTTAACAACAGACTTTTTGCAACACTACTTTACACAAAAACCAGTAACGCAGAGCGATTTGCACTTAAATACAGTCTTCATAAAGGATCTCAAAATAATCAAAAGACTTTCACGTCTCCAACGACACAACTACAACAGAACTACAGATTCAATTCAGTCAACCACAGATTCAAAAGCTTCTTAGAGGCCCTCTGATTACTAACCATTGATAGACATCCCATAGTCATAAACACGAGTAAATAAATTTACTATGCGTTCAAGGGCAGTGGACATGCTCTGTTTTTTAGAGGCAAGACAATTTGCTTTTAGACGTTACAGATGGAAAACTGTACAAACACAGTTTATACTTCCTAGTTTCGACCTCAAAATGTTCTTCTTTATTGAGACCTGTCCTCAGCCTTGATACAAACCTTGCCCATCTTGATACAAACAGTGTAAGAAAGACGTATGATATGTTTTGTATCTTTTATAACCCTCAAAGTTCTATTGCAAATAAAAACAACTAAACTACAACGAGATATAAATATTCTGTGGCTGCCATAACTGGAAAGGACATGATGTCACCGAGTTCCCATTGCGGCAGTCACTTACATCAATGAAAAAGCCACAAGCCGGCTTTTCGTATCGAGGAATCGAGGAGTTACTGTTTGAAACCAATTGAGCTATAAAATCGAAACTGCTCCTTCGCTAGCAGCCACTTTCACAATGAGACTTTAAACGATTTTGAAAGATCAAAATGGTTGATAATCTAAATCAACGTTCAGCACATGCGTTTGATTTCCGAGCTGTTTCTTTCTACAAGGTTTTCTTTTCTTTTATGTAGGATCTTCAAGTTGATTCAAAATTCACATCTATGTAATTAGGTTAGATATGTTATCAAGCAGGGCAATTGAAAATCAGTTTATCAGAATCTACTGAGTGGATTTAAGCCTGTTGAAATAAACCAAGTCAAAAAGCATATGCCCTTGAACATACTCTTAGGTAACCGGAGTANAATACAGTCTTCATAAAGGATCTCAAAATAATCAAAAGACTTTCACGTCTCCAACGACACAACTACAACAGAACTACAGATTCAATTCAGTCAACCACAGATTCAAAAGCTTCTTAGAGGCCCTCTGATTACTAACCATTGATAGACATCCCATAGTCATAAACACGAGTAAATAAATTTACTATGCGTTCAAGGGCAGTGGACATGCTCTGTTTTTTAGAGGCAAGACAATTTGCTTTTAGACGTTACAGATGGAAAACTGTACAAACACAGTTTATACTTCCTAGTTTCGACCTCAAAATGTTCTTCTTTATTGAGACCTGTCCTCAGCCTTGATACAAACCTTGCCCATCTTGATACAAACAGTGTAAGAAAGACGTATGATATGTTTTGTATCTTTTATAACCCTCAAAGTTCTATTGCAAATAAAAACAACTAAACTACAACGAGATATAAATATTCTGTGGCTGCCATAACTGGAAAGGACATGATGTCACCGAGTTCCCATTGCGGCAGTCACTTACATCAATGAAAAAGCCACAAGCCGGCTTTTCGTATCGAGGAATCGAGGAGTTACTGTTTGAAACCAATTGAGCTATAAAATCGAAACTGCTCCTTCGCTAGCAGCCACTTTCACAATGAGACTTTAAACGATTTTGAAAGATCAAAATGGTTGATAATCTAAATCAACGTTCAGCACATGCGTTTGATTTCCGAGCTGTTTCTTTCTACAAGGTTTTCTTTTCTTTTATGTAGGATCTTCAAGTTGATTCAAAATTCACATCTATGTAATTAGGTTAGATATGTTATCAAGCAGGGCAATTGAAAATCAGTTTATCAGAATCTACTGAGTGGATTTAAGCCTGTTGAAATAAACCAAGTCAAAAAGCATATGCCCTTGAACATACTCTTAGGTAACCGGAGTAAAGAAAGAGAAATAAAGCTCAATGAAAGAGAAAGATTCCTGCAAAAACAAATTTTAATGAGGAAGCAAAGTGCAAGATTCAAAAACAAAATTTCATAGTCACCTATACGATACCTCAAACAGAAGAAATCCTCTCCACCATCACTTTCAAACAAAAACATCAGCACCGAGCTCCGTGCAGCTAAAAACAGTCTCTAAACTTGATCTCTAAACAATGTAAATTTTTTCACGTCTGACAGAACAGAGTTCAGCTTAACCCTTACTTTAAAATGTAAATACGAGATGATCTTGTAAGAATGAGACTGAAATTAATATCCCAAGATTCTTAATTGCCAAAGGAGGAACACAGTGACGGCAACGAACAACAGAGGGTTGAAAGGTGTCATATGCTTCAGGTCCACAGGATTGATGATGTCATTATTGTTTATCAAAATAAGTTTTGCGATAAACAGGAAGGGAAATACATCATAAGACCAGCATAGACGTCAACTCTTTTAAAAGGATTGGACAAATGGTCATTCAATTTTCCTTAAGACTTAATGGCCGAAAGGGAACTTTAGGTACTTTTCTATTATTGTATTTTGGGGATATGTATGTATATCTATGTATAATTGTGCCATATAAAATTAACAATTTAATTGCAATATTTAGGAAAAAAATTCCAACTGCAAGTGTACAAAATAATATAAATGTAAAAGCTAAAAATTTAATCTAAAAACACCCCTAGTTTAAAATGTTAGGGATAGTAGCCAACTTGTTTCCATAATGGTCCGTCAAGATATCTGCAATATTTTGACTACGTACTATTAGAAATACAGCGTGTTCTTTGTTTTAATCATAGTTAGGGTTGCGACGTCATCAAATTGATAAATCGTGTACTAGAAAGGCAACTGTTCTTGTTCCTCTAATAATTTACGAGTTACGATGATGTTAATGACATCGAATAACAACAGAGGTTGTGAATATGGGCAACAAGGATAGAAATGGACAGAGACAAGTGGAGGAATACTGTGTCATCCAAAGTTGAAAGACATGGAATCAAGGGTGTTAGGACACGGATATTTTAATTACGTATTCATCTGCCTTGATGGAACACGAAGAAGGGCATGCCTGATACAGTATCAAGAATAAATTTCCTTGAAAGTACATGACCATGAGTAATGAAACTAAAACATATGTCATTGAACTCTATGATTCATTTCTTTATGAAAAAGGGTGTGCTTAATGCTTGTTTTGTCATGTGAACAACTCTTGACTTAATTCATTGTGAAGCGATCCTGCTTTTGCGAGGTCATCTTTTATCAGTGAGTCAACAGGGAAGGAACCATCAGGAGTAAACTAGTTTTACAATGATCGCTGTTTGAAATCGTGGAAGCAATCGAAAGAAACAAGGCATGTTTTAAAAACCGGACCCTAAGACTCTAGGACCCCTGAGACCCAGGGGACCCTAAGACCTCTAGGATCTTTAAGTATCAAACATGAAAAGGACCCTTAACACCAGAGGGTCATCACCACAGACAATAGACCAGTGTCATCAAGCTGTCAAAAAGAGGTTGGGTATCGTATGTGCTTCCACTTTTCCATCCTACAAACTTTCGCTCGTTCAAACTAACGCCAGGGCCAATGGCTATCTCTAAAATATGGAATATGGAATTATGGAATGGAATGATGGTGGGATTATTCCATATTTTTGAGAATCTCTAAATGTCTAAAACACGAAATGGCCCCACAATTCTCTGAATTTTCGTAAATAGTTATGGTTTTTTGCTGCAGTGCATGCCTTACATATATTTAGGAAAGTTTTGCAAGAAAATAGTGCAAGATCTTGAAAATATTTGGCCATTCAATATATGCCATTCCATAATTCCGTGTGAACCATTCCATCATTCCATTCCATATTCCACATTTTAGAGACAGCCTCAGGGAAATCGAATAAATTTGAAACAGAGGAAAGCAGATTTTCCTAAGGGCAATAACGTAATCCAAGCAACAATGAAAACAGCTACGCCTGATCCACCTGATCTCTGAATAATAATCCCAATTAGTGCCAAGCTTTTTATGACAATCGGGTGTTTGTTTTATTCATGGATACAGGAAAACTGCCTACAAAGATGAAGCAAAGACGAAACAAAAAGCCCTTAACTATTCACTGAGCGTAGATTAACAAGGATGAGCAGCTATAGCGGAAGACTCCCACAGGGATCTAGCATGGGGCCAATCATACTTCTTCGAGAACCAAGTGAATCTTCTCTTCGCTCTATGTCATTTCTAAGGCTATAAACATATCACCGTCCTCTAACAGGGGTCTAACGTTAACAGATATCCTGGTCAAAGCCATGGGTTCCAGCTTTTCCAGGATGCTTCCAGAAAAAGAAGTTTAAACCATAGTTTAAACGACAATCTACTCGAAGCCACACAGAACCACCAATCAATTATTTGTCGGTTCATAGTGACAGGAAAACTGCCTACAAAGATGAAGCAAATACGAAACAAAAGCCCTTAACTATTTACTGAGCGTAGATTAACAAGGATGAGCAGCTACAGCGGAAGACTCCCACAGGGATCTAGCATGGGGCCAATCATACTTCTTCGAGAACCAAGTGAATCTTCTCTTCGCTCTATGTCGTTTTTAAGGCTATAAACATATCACCGTCCTCTAACAAGGGTCTAACGTTAACAGATATCCTGATCAAAGCCATGGGTTCCAGTTTTTCCAGGATGCTTCCAGAAAAGAAGCTTAAACCATCGTTTAAACGAAAATCTACTCGAAGCCACACAGAACCATCAATCGATTATTCTTAGGTTCATAGCTGCAGGAAATGTGTCCGTAAAGATGAAGCAAAGATGAAACAAAAGCCCCTAATATTCAGTGAGCGTAGATTAACAAGGATGAGCAGCTATAGCGGAAGACTCCCACAGGGATCCTGTATGGGGCCAATCATACTTCCTTAAGCAACGAACGAATCTTTTCATTAAAAATGGGCCATTTCCATGGCCATACAAGCAGATCATCGTCATCTTAACGAAGTCCAGAATCAACAGAGATCTTTCTCCAATGCTTGATTCTAAGTCACTTCATACATTTTTAAAAGAGCTCCAAAGCAACTTTCAACACGGCGCTAATAACCTCATACAAGAAGCTAACAGCATCAAAATCGGTTCTTTGTATATTCATAGATACAGGAAAACTGCTTACGAGAGTGGCTTGCAACAGTAGAAGGCTCCCACAAGGATCGTAGTTAGAGACATTCATGTTTAACTTGAGTCGAGAACGTATTCCTACCTCCATTCCTCAGTCCGCACTTTTCCATTTGCATTCTCATTAGTTTCTTAATCTTGACGAATAGCCCTAAATCTGGTTAACAGACCATCTGCGCATATACGTTAAACACATAGCGATTTCCCAGACTACAATAAATCAGGGAAGCTTAAATAATCAGTTATGTGAAAGACCGTATTGGTGTTACTAACAAAGTTAAGGATCATGGCGAATTCCATTACAAAATTGGTTTAGCATTCAATAAAAGTTGTAATCCCCAAGCGGGTCTACAAGATGAGTTCTAATAAATCATTCACAAGTTATTTAGTCAGTGTACGAAGCTGCCTAATTCGAGGAAATTAGGTCGTGAACAAATTAGATTACGGTGGGTAGAACAGCTGTAGCATTGCATTCTCAAGGCAAAAAGAGAAGGTGAAGGTGAAGTTGCGTTTTTCAGCGCCAAGCGCAGGGATCGCAGAAATAGAGCAGACCTAATTGAGTCTGCGACCCCTGTCATGACGCTCAAGTGATGGGGTCCTACCGGGTATCGAACCCACTCTGCCTGACTGTTCTGGCTGCAAAGTCAGAGGATTACACCACTGCGCCACAACACCAAGAAAAATAACTGAATTCGTTCTCTGCAACCCCTTTCCTTTCCCCCGTACTCCCTTCCCTCCCTATATTTCTTTCTATTGAGCGACCAAATTGCCCTCAATAAGAAAGGGTCTCGCGCTGAAATTACTTTCATTGCCCCCTTTTTATCCCGTCCAATGGCTTCGCCTCTACTATTTCCTCCATCAAAGGTGCATTTTATTGATAATTGCAAACCAACTAAATACTGAAAAAAGTAGACTTCGCAGAGGTGGAAATATAATTCCCAATCAAACAAGGAAATCTTTGAAAAGAACAGAAATATAATTCCCAATCAAAGAAGGAAATTTTTGAAACAGCATGTTTCGGATTCAGCATAATGAAAAAGACGATACACTGATAAAAGGTCTGCCCAACCTTCTGCCTTTTGGAGCAGACAGAAGGTTCAGAAAATTCCTAAACCTACCATTTTGAGAATTTCGGGATCAATCAAATATAAATGTTGAGTCGACTAAGTCTACCGTTTTCAGAATTGGTACAATCACACACTCCCTGAGACTTTCAGATTACGGCAGCAGTATTCACAAGCATAGGGCTCAAATCTTTCAAATCTTTAAAAAGGTGGGTGTAAAATTCAATGACATTTTTCTTTGAATTGAATGGCTTGAAAGGAACTTATAATACTTTGCTGTAAATCTGCCATGGAAACTTTTTGATACCTTGATTTGTTTTAAAATGGCGACGATTAAATTATTTTTGAAAAAATTGATGTAAAATTTTTGAAACATTTAAATCATCGTAAATCCTAAACCAAAGAGGAAAAACCATATAACTTTCAAGAAAACTATAGTTTATGAAGGCCTACAACATGGTGAAAAACAGAAATCAGTATCTTTTCTGGTTTAGGATTTAGGAATTTGATGACGTCATAGCCTCAAATTTAATAAATGCCGCCATATTGAAACTAATCAAGATATCAATAAATTTCCACAGGAGATTTACAGCAAAAAACGCAAAGTTCCTTCCAAGCCATTTAATTCAAAGGAAACTGTAATAGAATTTTACACCGACCTTTTTAAAGATTTGAGCCCTATTTTGTATTCCCATCAAACATGAAACTTTTCAATCCTTCAGCAAGGCTAAGTAGCAAGACCAATGCGTAATAAAGGACTTTAAAATCTTAAAGACCACTAAAGCCAGCTTCATGTAGTGATAATAATATGGCACAGAGATAAGATAGATACCAGCGCTTCCTGATTATAAAGTTAAAAACTGTAACAATATGGATTTAATTTAAGCAGAATTTTATAAACAACCGAGGTATTTCGTGTTAATTTTGAGTGCAATATCTGTCTCATATTGTAACTGTAACAATATGGATTTAATTTAATCAGAATTTTACAAACAACCGAGGTATTTCGTGTGAATTTTGAGTGCAATGTCCGTCTCATATTGTAACTGTAACAATATGGATTTAATTTAATCAGAATTTTATAAACAACTGAGGTATTTCGTGTGAATTTTGAGTGTAATGTCTGTCTTATATTTGAGACTTCGACATGCAAACAAATGAAGCTTTATTACAACTTTTATTGTATGGCGATAAAGATTTTCCCGTGTCACTGGACAGACGTATCTTTGAGCTTATATCATGCTGGGTGTTTTAAAAACACCGTAACCCAAAAGTTATTTAAAATTTTACAAGAATGATAAGATTTTAGCAAATGTAACGAATAAAACTTTCGCCTTTCAAGGAGCGTCGATTAACAACAATCTATCAAGTGGAGTATGAGACAAGCGACGACAATCATTTTACACTTCACTTTATTGACTTTCATTCCATGTTAACAGTTGACATTTCCAGGAGACTTAGACGGTATATAGTTGACATAATCGGTTAAAAAGGAATAAATTAATTAATTTGACGTAAACATATTTTTAGAACGTTTCGAACCAGGCTTGGTTCATCTTCAGCAAATTAAATCAAATAAACATGGCAATTTATACCAAGGAACAAACAAGATAAAACGCGGTAAACAAGCGTGAGTTACATTTCCTACACGTAAGGGGACCCAAGGGGACCCGAGACCTAAGTCTCAAGAAGATAAAGTGAAAACAGATCAGAGAATCTATCAAGTGATATCAGAAATGAAAGGTACTTTATCAATTTCAAAAGGAAAATAAACACACTTTGTTTTTATATTCAGAACATGATTTTTATTAGGTTTTTACAGTTTCTACTCTTGCCTCTTGTAAGTTTTATCAATTTATTTTACAAACCTAAACTTTAACAGGACCCTCAGTGATAGCAGTAACACCTAAGGCTATCCTGTACCGGGTGCGCCAAAATAAACTATGCATGTTTGGCAGGCCACAACAAATCGTACACTCAATCGATTTTGATGATTTATGACTTAATCGTTAGCAGAAAGCCTGAATTAGATACTGGAAATTTTTGCAAATTTTATCTTTTCAATTTTTAGAGCTAGAAGCGAGATTCCTAAAATTTTAGTTTTCGGAAACACTGAAAACGATCGAAAAACATCGATCAAGTTTTCTGAATGATCGACATGAATGGACAAAGAGAGAACTTGTACATGGTGAAATGCGATTCAGAAATCGACCAATTGTAATCTGCTATACGAGAGTTCGTACCAAACCTCCAAATCCCCCTTAAAAGGTTTGCTCTTTGTTCATTCATGTTGAATCTTTTCAAATTTGATCGACGTTTTTGCATCGTTTTCGATGTTTTCGAAAACGAACATTTTAAGAAACTCGCTTCTAGCTCTAAAAACAGAGAACGGAAAAAATTGCAAAAAGTCTTAGAATCTAATTCAGGCTTTCTGCTAAAGATTAAGTCATAAATCTTCAAAATCGGTCCAGTGTACGATTTATTATGGCCTGACAAAAGTGCATAGTTTATTTTGGCGCACCCGGTATAAATATGGTATTATTATATTATTATCATTGTATTATACCATCTGAAAGTACAATCCATCTTCTTTTCAATGATATGCAGTTTGGAAACATCAATGGAATCACTTATCATTTAATTGATATTGTAGAACATATGGCCGATTTCAAATGCAGCATGCTGTAAGAGCAAAATTAACACATTTTTTGCTGTAAAATTAAGAGAAAAATTTCGTAAAAACATTTTAGGCCTAGAAGCACTTGAGGTGATGCCCTGAGGTAGGAAAAAGACAACTTTATTCCCATAAGTTGCATTTATCAAAAATGATAAAATAAGATCTCACAAAGATGGGTTTTCGTAAAATAAGGTAAATTTCCTATCATTTTCTGGAATCTAAAATAGGCCATACTTCCGAAAACGTGAATTAAGTGAGGAAGAATGCCATCAATACACCCAATGTGGATATCATTGGAAAGAAGATAGATTGTGCTTTCAGATGATAAGCATCAAATTGATTCAAATGTTATCATTTGTTGAAGAATCTCAAATAAAGTTGGGTTGCGTTTTTTCTGAAACACCCTGGATAACAAAAATATGGGTCACTGAAATTCTAGCTCAGCTAACTAAAACCTATATGCATGAAAAATAGGCATCTTTGATTGCCTTGAACATTTTGCGTTACGTTTTAGGCCCCACTTAAACAATTACATTATATTCAGAACCTGTACAAAAATACAAGGCTAAACTTGGCCTTGTACAGGGCAAGTTTTAGCCTTGTAGAGGGGATTATGACCTTGTTATGACCTTGTACTAACCTTGGAAGAAAATTACATGGCTATCAGTAAGATTCCAAGTTGCAACCAGTCTAACACAAGGTTTCCACAGGCTTCTACAAGGCTAATTAGCATTTTTCAAGCCATTTACAAGGTTACAGCAAGGCTATTTCAGGCTATAACAAGGTTACAAGGCCATAACTACAAGGCTTGTGCATGGCTATTACATGGCCTTGTATTTTCGTACAGGAAATTGCAACTATTACTTGGCTCACGCAGTATAACAAATATGCTCTCATGCCAAATGATATACACTGCTAAATCAAAATGTTTGGTTCCTTACTTCACAGCTCGCTGTCATTCTTATTCTCCTGTCTACACTTCTGACACCTCCAAACAATGCAATCTACCAATAAGAATTGCATCACATCGCTTTGTAAATCGCTGTTTGTCTCTTGGTTTACAAAACTCAACAGTTTCCAAAGCTCTGGTTTTGCTTACTAGAACGATGTGCTCTGCTCTACAAAAATTACTTTTGATTCTGTAAACTATGGCCCAAACTTTTATTCAATATGCCATTTCAATATCTAGCTACAACACAATGATCTAGTGCAAAAGGCCATCTAAAATCTGTCATCAAAGTGTGCTCCAGAACAAAGATTTAAGATAACAAATAATATGATTTTTCCCAAGGGGGCTTATCAAAGAGTTCCTTATTCGTAAAAGAAATTCTACACACTTGAGGTTACCCACAATCTAATGTGCCACAAAAGTGATGGCTGCCAGTTTCAGAGAGAAATCGTTTTACCATCTTGTGGGGAAAGAAAAGTTAATTGAATTGTCTTGAGATTAATCAAAGACATTATGGCTTTGAAAGTGAAATTTGGCTACTTGTCCCAGTAGAAATCATTTCCTTGTCTGGAGAGGAAAGAATTGTAATTGAAATATGAATTTTAGTGAAAATGAATAAAGAAATTAATGCTTGGAGGCAAAATTGATGACTGCTAGTCCCAGGGAGAATTCTTCTTCTTATTCTCTTGTGGGTGAATAAAAGTTGATTGAATTGTCATGAGAATAAACAAAGAAATTGTGGCTTTTATCTTGTTATGAACAGAAGCAGGCGTCTTTACATGTCCTTGGGATTATGTGAAAATGAGATCAAAGATATTTTCAAGGAATGATGTAATGCTGGTGAATTTTCTGTGAGATAAAACTGCCCAAGTCGAGCCTGAAATATGATAAATTCTGCTTGATTAGGGGGACTACAGCCTTACAGCTTACACCCTTGGCTAAATCCTCTCAAAAGGCGTTACAATCAATCTATTCCCAATATCTTTATCCAAAAAGCCTCAGGATAATGTTTCTGCTGGCTCCTTTTTCATTAGTTTTAACCGATATAACATAAGAAAATGCCAGTATATTTCCCTCTCCAATATCAAAGTATTGTAAAGACTATTTCTCTCTGCAAAAGATACAGTTTTATAAGAAAACATGACAGATGTGAACCAGTGGCAAAGACATTAGGGGCGCAAAGAACCCACAAAAACACAAAAAATCTTTTCATGGCAAATCCATAAAAACAAAGCAACAACAGCAGTAGGAAAATATACAGTCATGGACAAAGTGACTGATTTACTCCTTCTATAACTAAGTTTAGAATCGCTTTCAATCCAACCTTGCATCCTTTACAAGTAGTCATTTATCCATGAACGTGTCATATCCATAAACGTTAAGAAATTCATGTTCAACACATCATTTCTCCAGCAAAATCTTATAAATTTGGCCCTATAAACCACAAGAGTCTGACAGGCATAGAAAAAGCTCCAACATATGGCCTTCTAGGGGGGGGGGGGGCTCCACTCATCGTCCCCCATTGGCTTCAGCCCCAACTTTCATCATGTGTTCTCATTTTCTCATGACATGCAATTTCACCACAAAATCAAAACAACTTCCCTTGGGATCTGCCAAGAACAACCACAAAAGACAACACTAGAGTGGTGTCATCCATTATGCCCATGTCGTCGCGAAGTTCTGAGTTAGATCTAAAAAGAGCAATTAATGAAAAAAACAAATAGCTAGATTATATCACCAACTAATGGAGAAAAAGATCACAGAGTATTGATTTTTCACGTAAACTCTTTATACTGATTTTAGAAGATTTTAAAGAAGGGGGTAAAAACGTAGTTTTCTTCTAGCGTCGCCCATTATGGCCGCAGGAGAAACAATTAACACTACTCTCCGGTAAAAAGTTTTAATAAGAAAAACAGTTTTAATTACTGTTCTTTGTCTATCATTTTGTACCATTTAAACCCAAAAATATTAATAAAGATTAACTTAAACTTCGAGTTTTGGCAATTGAAATACATGCTTCGAGTTGCTCTAAATCCTGCCTTATCTCTTGTGCATGGACGGATGAGTTTTGACATAATTTCTAAAATGAAAATAGACTAAATATAATGCTGCGCTTTTTTGGGTTTCGATGATTTTCCAAGTCAGTAAGTAAGATTTTAACCCAAATTGATGATTTTTTAAATAAATTTTGCATTTTAGCATTTTGAAGCGATTGGAAACT
>REGL01000518.1:83085-101220 GCA_004194395.1 Aurelia aurita complex sp. Pacific | reverse complement strand
AAAAAAAAAAATTGTAGTTGTTTTTGTAGTAGCACATATTGTAGTCCTTTAAAACTTTATTTTTGCGGCCCAAGCTAGTTAAGCTTTGCTTTTCTTGGGTCGCGTAGAATACGAATATTTTAGAAGTTCTTTATTTTCATATTAGCTCGTATTTTACAAATAAAATTGAATTGAATTGAATTGAATGTAATTCTTTGTACTCAACTCAAATTACAAATGATCAGGACTTTCAATCAAAACCAAACAATGTTCTTCCCTTGCCAGCCCTTGCCTAGTACCGCACCTGTACATGTGTGAATAAAATTTTATCAAATGAAAGGCACACATAAAGTGAGACATTTTGTAAATGACACATACCATCTTTTGGCTCTTCTCTGTACAAATCCCCAAGGACATTCGGTACAGTTTTTGACCTTGCGCGGAAACTGCTCAATTCATTTTGCTGGTACAACTGTCCAGGTCGGGAGTACTCCATGGACATTGAGACAATTTGCATTCCTTGGGAACCATCCACGGCAACCTTTTGGCTTAAATTCAAGTTTGGAGACTCATGTTCACGAATTCGAGCAGAATTTGTTGTGTTACTGCGATTTCTTGCTGTTTTCGGTGGTAAAACGATACTGTCCGGGGCCTCTGAGCTGTTCTCATTCGAAATGCAACTATCACCATTTTCGCGTTCCTGGTTCAGTTTCTCGGACTCGCTCACCTCTTTCAAGCACACATCAACTTCTTCAGGACTTAAGGCAGCCATTGTGGATAAATCCACAACAGTGNATATTAGCTCGTATTTTACAAATAAAATTGAATTGAATTGAATTGAATGTAATTCTTTGTACTCAACTCAAATTACAAATGATCAGGACTTTCAATCAAAACCAAACAATGTTCTTCCCTTGCCAGCCCTTGCCTAGTACCGCACCTGTACATGTGTGAATAAAATTTTATCAAATGAAAGGCACACATAAAGTGAGACATTTTGTAAATGACACATACCATCTTTTGGCTCTTCTCTGTACAAATCCCCAAGGACATTCGGTACAGTTTTTGACCTTGCGCGGAAACTGCTCAATTCATTTTGCTGGTACAACTGTCCAGGTCGGGAGTACTCCATGGACATTGAGACAATTTGCATTCCTTGGAACCATCCACGGCAACCTTTTGGCTTAAATTCAAGTTTGGAGACTCATGTTCACGAATTCGAGCAGAATTTGTTGTGTTACTGCGATTTCTTGCTGTTTTCGGTGGTAAAACGATACTGTCCGGGGCCTCTGAGCTGTTCTCATTCGAAATGCAACTATCACCATTTTCGCGTTCCTGGTTCAGTTTCTCGGACTCGCTCACCTCTTTCAAGCACACATCAACTTCTTCAGGACTTAAGGCAGCCATTGTGGATAAATCCACAACAGTGTATGGCTTGATCTTCGCTGAAGGCTTCGTTTTCGGCGAGCCAGTGGCACGCACCCCGAAATCCATTTTGTCACTCAAGATTTGCCTGTCCGGAAATTCTAATTTGTCCCTCAAAACATCTCCTGCAACGCTTAAACCACTTTGGCTGTAATCTTCAATGTTTTGAGGTTCATTTGCGTCGCAGATCGATTTGTTAAACATCAAAGCAGAGTTAAAATTCTCACTCCCTGCTGCTCCGTCTTCCATCACAGCTAGGCCCAAATGGTAATCTGTGGTGTTACTTCCCATTATTACTCCACGCTCTGGGGCTTCCGATTTAAACAATAACCAATTATCTACATCGCCGTTTGTGATTGGTTTCTTAAACAATTCCTTTTGTTTATTAGCTTTATTAATTGGCATCTTAAACAATGGAATTTGTTGCTTACATTCACTGATTGGCTTTTCAAACAATGTAATTTGTTCTTTAGGGTCAGTGATCGACTTTTGAAATAATAAGCTTTGTTCTTCGCTTTCATCTATTGATTCATCAATCTTTTGCTCAGTTTCCCCACCAGCAGAATAAAACATCTCATTTTGCCCACTTTCCCATCGATTTGCTTTGTTGGTTTTCCCCTTCCGTTTTCCTTTATGTTTTTTATTCTTTGTTGATGGTTTCTGAGACAGCTTAATTGCATTTCTGAGTGCATTTATCTCTGATAAATTGTTTAAAATGTTCTTGACTTCCGTCGGTGTCCCTTCTCCCATTGACTCATTCAGTTGTATCCCAATCCTGTTTGTGTCGGGGTTCTGAAATCAAAAGAGATGTAATACAGTGTTATCTTATTTCTGGCTAGGCTTATCTCTCCGCGTCTGCAAGCAGCTTTTTGTTGTTATCTCTAACCGCAAACAAAAAGTCGTTATTTTCTCATGTAGCTGCAATGAGAAAATCTGACTGATCTGTTTGAGAACAAAGTGATGTATTACTTGGTAGGATTTCACAGAAAACTTCCCTTCGAAACTGTTTAAAACTAGAGGTTTCAGTTACAAAGAAGTTCGAAGAACTGGACAATTTTGCTTACAACAAACTCTACGGTAGAAAGTGTAACATATCGTATTCAACAACAAAGAGTCGCTTTCAATCAAGTTAACTTCGCTTTTGCCCACTTTCCCATCGATTTGCTTTGTTGGTTTTCCCCTTCCGTTTTCCTTTATGTTTTTTATTCTTTGTTGATGGTTTCTGAGACAGCTTAATTGCATTTCTGAGTGCATTTATCTCTGATAAATTGTTTAAAATGTTCTTGACTTCCGTCGGTGTCCCTTCTCCCATTGACTCATTCAGTTGTATTCCTATCCTGTTTGTGTCGGGGTTCTGAAATCAAAAGAGATGTAATACAGTGTTATCTTATTTCTGGGTAGGCTTATCTCTCCGCGTCTACAAGCAGCTTTTTGTTGTTATCTCTAACCGCAAACAAAAAAGTCGTTATTTTCTCATGTAGCTGCAAAGAGAAAACCTGACTGATCTGTTAAGAACGAAGTGACGTATTACTTGGTAGGATTTCACAGAAAACTTCCCGTCGAAACTGTTTAAAACTAGAGGTTTCAGTTACAAAGAAGTTCGAAGAACTGGACAATTTTGCTTACAACAAACTCTACGGTAGGAAGTGTAACATATCGTATTCAACAACAAAGAGTCGCTTTCAATCAAGTTAACTTCGCAAAACAACTGTACTACTTTTTCAGAAAAGACCAGAGCAGAAACTGCGTAAAATGACGTCACCGAGCAACTTAATAATTTCAATTTTAAAATAGTCAACAAGCAGTGCCGTGAGAACCTGTGGAACAAGTATAGTCAGAGGAATGAAATTTCTAGGTATAACACAAGAAGCAATAGGAATCTCGACATCCCAAAGTTTAAACTTGAGTGTACATAAAAAGGTTTCCACATTTCTGGGCTTAAAGCTTGGGATGAAATACCAATCGATATAAGGGAAATCCCCTCGCTCTATCAGTTTAAAAGAAAATTAAGAACGCATTTAAAGAGCTCAGTAAACCCTCTCAGGAAGATCAGATCTCAGTAAAGCATTTAAAGAGCTCAGTAAAGGACTCTCAGGAAGATCAGATCTCAGCCTGGATCCAATCCTAGCTAATACCAAATTTTAAATTTTGTTTTTCATTTTTCATTTAAAACAAACTTGTAACTTTTGTAGTTTAATTTTGTACTGATGGGATATCGTGTAAAAATATGAATTAATAAAAAAGAAAATAAATAAATCAAGGGTTTAAGGCCCAAGGACGAAAATATCAAGTTTTGCCTAATTTCTGGATCTGTTGCAGGGAGCTAGGGGACTCAGAGTTACGAAATTTTCTGCTCTGTCCTTTTCAGTGGAATCAGAATTCTAAGATGATGGTTGAAGTGATTTGCTGCAAGCAGATAGAAATATCTGAAACGTCACTATAGATACTATATTAAGACGCTTTTAACTGATAAAGAGATGTTGAATTTTCTGGGGGTAAATATTGCATGCGTGCAGGCTCTACCTGTCACTGCGGAGGAAGACGGAAGGGAGGAAAGAGAGTGGAAATTTCTGCTCTTTCCTCTTCCCCTCGGTCTTTCTCCGCAGTGGCAGTAGAGACTGCACGGAGGCAAGGGTAAACACAGCTCTGGAGTAAACATAGCTTGGCTCCAGCGACGAATCAAGAGTTTAGACAAATTTTCTTTTTGCCTGTAATTCCTGTCTCACATTAGATGTCAGGTATGCTATCCAAATAAAAAATGAACAATTTTTTGGTTATTACAGCCCCAACCTGACATCTAATGTTAGACAGGCCACAGTATAGTAAGCATCGTTTTTCTTTTTTAGTTGTTTGTAGTATTTATGTAAAATTGTATGTTGGTTAGCGTTTTTAAACAATGCCATGGGGTAGTCATAGTCTTTTGCTCCTCGTGGCATCGTCCTTGTAGTATTGTAAAGTAGTTCGTGGTAGAGTAGTCCGTAACATGTTTGGACACCTAAATTAGATTAATATACAGTAAAAACCCGCACATAAGAACCTTCATCTATTAAGAACCTACAGCCTGAAATAATGTATTTTGTACCAAACAAATAAGAACCATTTCAGGCTGATGTCTTAACTAGGCTCTTAATAAAGCGTTTCATTCAATCATTGGGAAATAAATGCAACTTTTTGCCCATCAACCTCCTTCATGGACTCCAAAACATTACTTACAGAACTGTGATAGGCAGGGCCTGCAAGCAAACTGGGTAAGCTTGGGTTGAAGAAGATAGGGCCAAGAATGTAAATATATTTGGTTAAGATTTAGATTCACACTTTTCCCTGTGTTAAGAGCCTACACCCTGATTACTGGATGTGCCTCATTGCATAAGAACCTAAACAGGCTGAGTTCAAAATCTTAGGTTCTTATATGCGGGTTTTTACTGTAGCCGATTTCGATAGAACCTTCCAACACTGTCTGTTCTTCTTTCCACTTGCAGTAAACAAGGGCAGATTTTGTAACACAATAGCATCCGTTACTTTAATTGACACCTCGATTCAAAGTGATTAGCGATAACCAGCAGGGCAAACTCTCGCCTTGTGCACACGAATGGTGGTTTCTAAGAGAAGTTACGTGCTTATAACGAAAGCAGAAGGGCAAATCTAAAGTTCTGTCTGGCGGATTTTGTTTATTTGATTCAGAAAGCGAGTAGAAGGCATTTTGATTTTCGAATATTTAGAGCTCAAATGAAACAATTACTACTCAGCTCCTGAATCAAATAAACAAAATCCAACAGGTAGAACTTTAGATTTACTCTTCTTCTTTCGATATAAGCACATAACTTCTTTTAAAAACCACCTTTCGAGTGCACAAGGTCAGAGTTTGCCCTGCTGGTTTTGCAGCAACATTTACTGCTTTGTTTGTTTGTTTTGAATTACTGGTTGAGAGAATTTTCTTTGTCTGCAATCGCTAATCGCTCTGAATAGAGGTGTCAATTAAAGCAACTGATGCTATTGTGTTACAAAATCTGTCCTTGTTCTTGCATTACACGTGAGTAAGCCATCCAGACTTCAAGTCAACTTGTTGCTTCTTATTTTACATGTGCAGCTGGAGTAACTGGTGGCAGAAACATCTTTTGCGATTTCTAATCACTTTGTACTAACAAGGACAGATTTTGTAATATATTCATGTGTTTGTCAGATCGAAAACTGGACTTAAAAGAATTGTAATGAAGCTCTTTGGCTCGCTTAACATCACGTCTGGCGATAACCGGGTGGCCAAAAGATTCATCCTCATCCTCGCTTTGTACTAACAAGGACAGAGTTTGTAATATATTCCTGTGTTTGTCATATCGAAAACTGGACTTAAAAGAATTGTAATGAAGCTCTTTGGCTCGCTTAACATCACGTCTGGCGATAACCGGGTGGCCAAAAGATTCGTCCTCGCATTGTACCAATAAGGACAGATTTTGTAATATATTCATGTGTTTGTCAGATCGAAAACTGGACTTAGAAGAGTTGTAATGAAGCTCTTTGGCTCGCATAACGTCACGTATGGCGCTAACTGGGTGGCCAAAAGATTCGTCTTAGCTTAGTACCAACAAGGACAGATATTGTAGCATATTCCTGTGTTTTTTTAGATCGAAAACTGGACTTATAACTGTAATCAAGNGTCACGTCTGGCGCTAACTGGGTGGCCAAAAGATTCGTCTTAGCTTCGTACCAACAAGGACAGATATTGTAGCATATTCCTGTGTTTTTTTAGATCGAAAACTGGACTTATAACTGTAATCAAGCTCTTTGGCTCACTGCGGCGAGTTCTAATCACGTTGTGCTAACAAGAAATATCTTTTGCGATTTCAAATCACCTTGTACTAACAAGGATAGATTTTATAATATATTCCTTTTTTTTAGATCGAAAACTGGACTTACAAGAACTGCGCTCTTTGGTTGGTTCACTTAACGTCATGTCTGGCGCTAACAGGGTGGCCAAAAGATTCGTCCTCGCTTTGTACCAACAAGGACAGAGTTTGTAATATATATTGCTGTGTTTATTAGATCGAAAACTGGACTTATAACTGTAATGAAGCTCTTTGACTCGCTTTGGCGAGTTCTAATCACGTTGTACTAACAAGAAATATCTTATGAGATTTCTGATCAATTTGTACTAACAAAGACAGATTTTGTAATATATTCATGTGTTTGTCAGATTGAAAACTGGACTTAGAAGAATTGTAATGAAGCTCTTTGGTTGGTTCACTCAACGTCACGTCTGGCGCTAACCGGGTGGCCAAAAACATCATTCTCACTGTGAAGGCTAAAATAGAAGTAACCAAATATCATCTCACCTTCAAAATATTGCTCCCATCTCCATTCCTGGTTTGCTTCACTTGAGCACCTGACTTATAACATCTTGCGGTTCCAAAGCTGGTTAATCTTGTCCGGTTTTCATTGAGCAGATATTCCAGATTATCTTTCTGTCCGGAAATCATAATAAACTCTGCGTTCAAGTGATCACTTTGTGACGAATTCTCTTGCCTGTGAAGTTGATTATTATTGCCCGATATCGTGATCATTTCAACGGTATTATCCATTTTAGTCGGAAACTGGTTTCGAAAGATTCCGGCAGACGACAGATCACATTCGGTGAACGACAATGTTTTCGGATTTCCCGAGTCTCTTTGATACTGGTAGTCCAAATGAAATGATTCGTTTCTCGCATCCACCGAGTTCTGTTGTGCGTAAGCCGTAGTCTGACATGAATTATAATCGTCATGAGGTTGACGCATTGGATTTGTCTCAAATGTTGTCGCGCTTGCCGAAAACAAGTTTGTTTGCCTTTGAAGTGATTTAGGATTGTTTTCGTGATAGTTTTGAGGTATCGTATCGGTTAGATGATTTCTCGGATATTTTGTCGTATCTTGTTGATAATCGACATGATTCTCGCTTGAAATATTCGTCTTCGCACTCTGATTATTTCGCATGGCAAACTGATAAAACGGATCTTGACTGTCAATAGAGCTTCCAGTACTCGGCGTCACAATAGTCACAGTCTCAGAGCGAGTAAGAAGCAGCTCCTCGGCTTCGTCTTTTCTGCCTTGAATCGCACTGTTTCTCGCTTCTTCCATCATACGTGCTAAGGCCGCAACGAACGGCTCTTTTTTCTTCGGCTTACTGGTGTTATTCGTTGAATTGTTAGTACTCGATTCGTTTCTCGTATTCGAATCGCTTTGTTTCGCTGTATTATCGCTTTGTTTCGCTGTATTATCGCTTTGTTTCGCTGTATTATAGCTTTGTTTCGCTGTATTATCGCTTTGTTTCGCTGTATTATCGCTTTGTTTCTCTGTATTATCGCGGTTGTTTCTTACCCCAAGGTCGCCAGACTTCGTATCTTTGAACACAGTCCTCGGTGGAGGCACAACTTTTCCCACGGGACGCGTACTCGCAACATCCATTTCCATGTCAGACTTCAAAGCAACTGCCCGTGTTAACTGCTCTCCTTTCTCTCTATCTCCAAAAATTCGATGACTCGTTGTCTTTCTCTCATGCTGACCTTGACTATATACCGTGCAATCTCTAGCGTCAAATATGACAGGCCTGTTATTGGATACGTCAAGCTCATTCTTTTTCATGTCCTCTTCTGAACGCTTCACGCAAGGGATACTCGAGTCTCTCGGAGGCAACTTAGGCCTAAAATCATGAGCGAAATAATTCCCCATTTTCGAATCGGATTTGGCAAACTGTCCTGGATTATTTGTTTCTGATTCAGCAAGCTTCGCTGGCCTATTCGACTTCAGAAAACTCGCATCTCGATTGACGACTTTGTTATTTACATGCGGAGATGTTTTTATTTCCAGTGAGCTTAGCTGGGCTTCAGTGTTCGTAGTAGCACTGTACACATGCTGTTTAGGCCCATTAGGCAAGCTATCATCCTCGTAAGGCCCGTTGTTAGCGCTCAAATTTGAGTTTAAACTATGCTCAATCTGAAGATCTACGCCACGAGAAACCTGATTATCGACAAAGCTTTGTTTTCTGAAGTAATTTTCTTCCACGTCTCGAGTAACTTTTTCCTCGTCTAGTTTCATCAATCGCGTATTACTTCCAAGCCTTTGGGCTGAAGATGAAAGGCGCCCGATTCGAGATTTGTTCGCCTGATTTTCCCCGAAAGTTCGAGAAGCGTTTTCCTCGTCCACGATCGGTAAAGCATAACTGCTTCCACTGAGTTTTCTTTCAGCAGCTAGCTCTTGGCTGCTAGCAGAGCACAAGTCATTCCTGTGAGATTCGGTAGTTTTCCCAAAGGATGTAAACGCTATGTCTGGTCTGTTTAAATGCTCGCTACTCACAGACACAATTCTCTGGTCACTAACGCTCTTGAATTTATCTCTACCTTCATTTTCCCTACGTTTCTGTTCATTTCGCCGTTTCAAACTAACCCGGTCTAGACTCCCTGTTTGGCCTGCCCAATCAGAAGTCGTTTTCCTGTTTGTCGTTATTTGACCTCCTTCGCATGTGCGCAAATCTCCATCTGAATGCGTAGTACTCGTTTTTACCTGCGTAGGTCCATTTGCGTCTGCAGACCCTATAAAACTAGCCAAAACAATGGCATCTGTCCTTGTAATATCATTTTGATCTGAACATGTGTTGTCTTTTGCAGCCAACGTGTTTGTCTCTATGGAGTCATGCTCTTTGACCACAAGAGGGCTTATCTTTCTCTCCTGAGAGTTCCTTGATTTCGCTTCCTGCAGGGCTGTCCTTGCCTCTCTCTTTGACACCTCGTGGCAAGCCTTGTCATGTGTACGTTCCAAGACAGTATGCTTTATCGTATGACTAATGGATTTAGGCTTCCTAAGACCACTCTGTACATTGCCAGGCTTGCAGCCCATAGGTTTGTCAAGCTCAGCATTAACGTTACTATTCGAGCTACCAAGATTTACAGGAGTTTCTGTGAGGTTACTATTCGGATTTGCAAGAATAGTAAGCTTACCGCTCAGATTACGGTTCATATTTCCAGGAATAGTAACTTTACTGCTTTGTTTACCATTTGGATTACTTAGATTTGCGAGATTTTCACTTAGATACTCGTCTGGATTGTCCAAATGAGTCGTGTTTGAATCGTTAGAATTCGTCTGTTGATTCGAACTTTCGGACACCTCGTCCGCTATTGGCCGATCACTATCATTCATTACATCTTTGAAGCTCGTTAGAACAGTATCACTATTGTTCTTCTCACATCCAATGATCATTAATTGTCCTTTGTTCTTCAAATTAGCGTCCTTTCTTCTCTGATCCCTTTGAGGTTTCAAATCTATTGTATTTTGATCCCCAATGGAGCTTGTCCCATTGTTCGCCTCTGAATTATTTTTGGAAATCCTTTCTTTTGTTTGCTCTGATAACTTCCTCCTCACAGCTATTGCTTCGTCTTCAAACGAGACTTTTTTGGGACTAGAATTATTATTCAAACTTTCAGAAGCTTTTGCTTTCGGCTTAATTCTCCCGCTTTGCGTCATTCTTGCCTTGCCGTTCCCATAACCAATTTTCCCTTTGTTTGCATGCTTGATACCTAATGGCTTGATTTCACTTCCGCCTTCTGCTTCTCGGAATTCGACTTCAAAAGCAATACTTTTAGTTCCGCTCTTCAATTCCTGGAATTGTGCTTCATTTCCTCTTGCGGTTTGAATTAGGCCGATTTTACTTCCTGGTTTCACCCCCAAAATAGTGTTGTTTGATTGCTGATTACTTTCCTGGAATGCATTATCTGTCGACTGCCGTTCTTGGAAAGATTTCTTCTGCAGATGACAATCAACGGTTTTGGCTTCAACAGTAGCTCGTTTTGTTAAAGCCGTTTCTTGTGAAGAAACAACACTTTCTTTGCGTAACGTTGGTTGTTTATTTGAACTGACTGTGCCCACACGGCCTTTGTTAGGACTAGCTCTAGGCTTAATACCTTGTCTCTCGTCGTACTTGGAAACTCCTGTTTTCCTTGAAATTGTAGGAGTAGAATTCCCAAGGACCTCATTATCATTACTTTGTAATGGTTTCCTAATGATACCAGTTCTTCTTGATGTTGTCGGGGTAGAACTCCCAATAGAAGCATTGTTGGTACTGTGCACTGGCTTCCTTATATCGCTATTTAGGCTTGACGTCTTCCTGTCAATCATTGTAGAATCTTCTCTGTCAGCATCGCATTGCACAGGTTTCTTTTCATCAGTACAGCCCGCATTGTACAGGTTTCTTTGTACCTCTTGAGGCTTCAAAATTCCCTTGGTATTGTTACCACCACGAGTCTTACTAATTTGGTTGGGTTGCTTCAAACATGACCTAGACTGTGATGAAACACCACATTCACCAGAATTGCTCTGTAATGGCTTCATTTCACTGCTATAACCAGTTTGTGAAGAAGAATTGGCAGCAGCTTCAAAGTCTCTTCCATTGACTTCTTCAATTTGTGGTGACTTCTTCAAACCACTTTGCATTGGCTTCTTCAAACTCCTTGCAGTCCCAGGAGACTTTGAACCAATCGCAATGGACATTTCACCATTCTCTGAAGTGCTTTGGAATGGTTTCTTCAGACTTCTAACAGTCGCAGGAGACTTTGACACAGCTGTAATAGATAATTCATCATTTCCTAAACCGCTTTGTAATGGCTTCTTCAAACTCCTTGAAATCCTTGGGGATTGGACACCAACATTATTCAATTCTTCATTTTGAACAGGCTCAATAGCTAGTGGTTTCTTTAATCCTCTGGGAACACCTGTAGATTTCTTAAGCTTACTTATTTGAAAACTACCGTCCGTTTGAGTACTTTGTAATGGCTTCATTGATCCGATTTCATCTTTATCAGTTTCTGTAGATGAAGTCATTGATAATTTATTCGAATTTGTTTCTTTAGAATTTGGCGAATGTTGTTTTCTCTGAGAAATACGATAAGTTTGGTGCGAACCACGCAGGATTCCTTGCTTACCACCGTCGCTTTGTCCTCCCAAATTCTCTGTTGCGTCTTGCAAGTTTCTCATCAGGGCATAATCACTATTTCGTGCATTGTTAGACTCGCTCGAACCATTAACCTCTGCCGCCATGCTTCCAGAACTCGTTGACACCGACGGTTTATGGTAGCCAAAACTTTGTTTTAATTGTCTACCAGAATCTTCTCTGACAATCCTTTGCTGCCCGAAAGAACTAAATTTCTGGCTAGATGCTTTCATCTTTCTTGTAGCTGACTTACTTTAGTAAATTGTCAAAGCAGCTGATTTTGTAAATAGATTTGCAGCTTGTTTACAATTTGTTAACGAAAGTTCTTCGCCAGCGTTTCATCAATTTCAATCAAACACTCTTGAATTCTTAATCTGCCCTGAAAATTACTTTTGTATTAAATTTCATCACCGATGTTTCATCAAGTTCATTCAAAGATTCTCGAGTTTCAAACGGTCTGGTTCAACTTGTTTACAGTTTGAAAACACAAATGTTCTTCTTTCAGTCTCTGTTTACGATCCGTCAAAAGAAATCCTCCCCAGTGCGGACTCTCAAAAATCAATCTCACAGATTCTCGAGTTTCAATCTGCTCTCCTTAATTTTCTATTGTTGAAAACACACACAAAAATCTTCTTCCAGTCTCTGTTTACAATTTGTCAACAAACTTAATACCCAGCGATGACTCTCGAAAGTTGATTTCTCAAAGACTCTTCTGTTTAAATCTGCTGTCCTCAACTTGTTTGTTTTCTAGAAACATACAAAAAATTCTTCTTTTAGTCTCTGTTTACAATCTGTGAAAAGAAGTAATCCCCAGCGATAACTCTCACAAATCATTCTCACAGATCCTCGGGTTTCAAACTGGCTGGTTCAACTTGTTTCCAGCTTAAAAACGTTCAAAAATTCTTCTTTCAGTCTCTGACTACAATCTACCAAAAACGTAATCCCCAGCGCTGACTTCTGACTTTACATCTGCCTCGTTTAGCATATTTACGATTTGAAAACGTGCTTGAATCGTTCGAGTAAAGGGCAACTAATCACAGACTGAGAAATTTGCACTTTTTCGATCGTATTTGTTCGAACATCAACAACCACCTCTGTTTGTTTTTACTTCAAGCTGCGATATTTCAGGATCCTTCTGCACCTGCTCAGCCGCCTAACAAGTAATTTCTTCAAAATTTCCTGGCTTTTATCTATTGTTATGTATTCCACGCAAAGCCTGCTCCTCCAACTTCTTCCTCAAACCATAGATTCCAAAATTCAATTTCGAATTCAATAAACTCTAATTTATACTCCAAAAGGATCAAACCTTTTCCCAGAATAATTCCCACGTTCAGTTCTGCATTCGACAAACTCCAATTTGAAATCCCATGAGATTGTATCTTTCCCAGAAGACATCAATATCTCTTACAATCTTTCAGGACATGCGTCAGTTCTCTATCAGTTAAAACCAATCCACGTCTCTTTGATAATTTCCCGCAATATCATAAACACTACACTCGAATTTTCCACAATCTGTAAACAGCTTGATCAGACAAGACTCTTTCGTTGTGAAGTATCTCCCACATAGTACCAAATTACCGTTGCAAACTGTGGTTAAATTTGCTTCTCAAGCACTAACTTTCCTTATTCCCTCTCGATAACTTTCCGTCTTTTTTCTCTGATTTCAAAACTTGAACCTTCAATCTTCTTCACGAAAATTTCAAATTCGCCTTGCCGTCAGCTAATTTCCAGCAAGTGAAATATCATGCAAAGAGTTAATTTCCAGCAACGTGAAATGTTTTGTAAATGGTGCAGGATTCTCTTTTCCTGAAATAAAATTGCTGTGGCATCAGTTAATTCCTAGCACCACAAAATCATCATTGCCTAGAAAGATAAAAATCTCAGTAAATTTGTGAATTCAAAATTATTGTTTATCAAGGCCCAAAATTACAAGCATTCGACTACAAATAGACGATGAAATTCCAACTATAGAGCAATATCTTCCTACGATTTCTGCAAAAATTCCATCTACGGCTTGTTATCAAAATCATGTCATCAAAATCTGGATAAATTTATGAATTCAAAATTATCGGTTATCAAAGCCCAAAATGACAAGCATTCGACTACAAATAGTCGATGACAATCCAACCTCACCAAGGAGTATGCTAAATACCAATAGAGCTTTCTTCCTCAGGATTCGAAATGAAATTCAAAACACTACGCCAGAAATCTGTCTGCGTATTGATAGCAAGATTATCAGTTTCATGATATGAGGCCTACAACATGCCTGAAAATAAGTTATCCAGCTCAGTGCTTCTGCACAATGGAAAAAAATCAAAGCATCATGGTGATAACATTCTGCAAAGGCAAGACGAGCCTGTGAGGTGATAGGAAGGGAAACGTTCATCAAAAATTTCTTCACAATATGTCTGTGACTTGCCTGCAAATAAGTATCCAGCTCAATACTTTCTTCACAGTGGAAAAAATCAAAGCATTATAGGCAAGACGAACCTGTGAGGTGATAGGAAGGAAAATGCTCATCAAATTTCTTCACAATATGTCTGCGAATTGCCTGCAATCTGCTATCTTATGCCGTTCTGCAATTTCTCTTTTTAGATCTGGGCGTGGTTTCGATAAGAGCTGATCAATACGATATAATATTTGAAGCGTTCAGTTGCAATGTTCAACAAATCTAGTCTGTGCTTAGACCGCAAGTTATTCAGCTAATTTCCTTACGTTATGCGTCTTGAGATGATGCTATCCAGCTTATGGCCTTCTGTAGAAATCTTCTTGAGTTGATATCCCACAAGGGGAACTGTTTGTGTACAAAACTGAAAACACTGGGTCACAAAGTTATGCGTCTTTAGACGATGCCATACAGCTTATGGTATATACTGCACATATCTTCTTGCGTTCATATCCCACAAGGTGAGCTGTTCGTGTACACAACTGAAAACTTTGGGTCACAAAGTTATGCGTCTTTAGACGATGCCATACAGCTTATGGCCTACTGCACATATCTTCTTGCGTTCATATCCTACAAGGTGAGCTGTTCGCATATAAAACTGAAAACACCGGGTGAAAAAGTCAACAAGGCAAGAAATGTTTGTGTCTTGACAGCGAAGCACTCACAACGTAAAGCGGTTAAAAGGTAAGCAATCCAGCTTATAACCTCTGGACGATCTCTTTGCCGTTCTTCCTCTGCATCTGGGAGTGTTTGCAAGTTCTTGATCACACATTTAATTTAATTTCAAAGCACTCGATTACAGCTGACCGCAGCAAGTGTTTCGTCGTTGACTGGTGGCGTAAAAACTCGTTTCGTAAGTGTTGCGAAGCATTCAATCTCGAAGTCAACACAAGTCAATGATTACTGTGCAAACTGACAGCGTAAAAACGTGTTTCGAGGATTTTCAACCAACCTCAAAGCTGACCACAGCACGTGTTTTCTAGCAGACTGGTGGCGTAAAAACTTGTTTCGAACGCGTTTCGAAGCACTCAGTGTAGCAGTCACCACAAGTCAGGCGAAACTCTGCAGGATAATAGCGTAAAAAGGTGTTACGAACATTTTCGCTCGATCTGACAGCTGATTACAGCAAGTGTTTCTTCATTGTCTGCTGGCGCAAAACAACTAAATTCGAACGTTTTTCAAAGAACTCAATCTCGAAGTCAACATAAGCCAGTATTACTCTGCAAGATATTAGCGTAAAAAATGTGCTTCGAGGATTTTCGCTCGATCTCACAGCTGACCACAGTAAGTATTTATTCATTGACTGCTGGCGTAAACACTTGTTTCGTACGTGTTTCGAAGCACTCAACCTCACAGTCAACAAAAGTCGATAAATTATTGCGCAGGATAATATCGTAAAATCGTGTTCCGAGGGTTTCACTCAATCTCACAGCTGACAACAGCAAGTATTTATTCATTGACTGTTGGCGTAAACACTTGTTTCGTACGTGTTTCGAAGCACTAACCTCACAGTCAACAAAAGTCGATAAATTATTGTGCAAGATATTAGCGTAAAAGCGTGTTTCGAGGATTTTCGCTCGATCTCACAGCTGACAACAGCAAGTATTTATTCGTTGACTGCTGGCGTAAACACTTGTTTCGTACGTGTTTCGAAGCACTCAACCTCACAGTCAACAAAAGTCGATAAATTATTGTGCAAGATATTAGCGTAAAAAGGTGTTTCGAGTATTTTCGTTCAATCCCACAGCTGACCACAGCAAGTATTTATTCATTGACTACAGGCGTAAACAGTTGCTTCGTACGTGTTTTGAAGCACTCAATTTCAGAGTACTACCCTGAATAATGTTATCGTACTTTGTGCGTCTCCCAAAAGGGTCAATTTAAGAGGCATGACCCCTTGTAAACCAGCATTGCTTAATGAGCTGGCATGCTCAAATAACTGATGATATGACATGATATGATATATGAACTATAGGAATCATTTTCCGACAATTTGCAATTATCAACGTGTATTTTCTTCGTTTTGGGCTTGCAGTCTTGTACTCCGCAATTTGCTTCAGTCAAAACAAGCCTCGCATGTCTTTTGAAACACCAAGTTCAAACAACGATCATACGTCCACAATGCTCTGTCGTAAACGCGTAGTTATTTCGCCTTTACGCATAGAGACTCGCAACTTGCAGTCTTACTCCGCAATTTGGGTGAGTGAAAACAAGCCTCGCATGTCTTTCAAAATAGCCAGCTCAAACAACGATCATACGTCCACAATGCTCTGTCGTAAACGCGTAGTTATTTCGCATTTACGCATAGAGCCTCGCAACTTGCAGTCTTACTCCGCAATTTGGATGAATGACAACAAGCCTCGCATGTCTTTTGAAACACCAAGTTCAAACAACGATCACAAGTCCACAATGCTCTGTCGTAAACGCGTAGTTATTTCGCCTTTACGCATACAGCCTCGCAGCTACTAATAAGAACATCCCACGAAGTGAGATAAGAGTTAGCTTGATATACGTATGCTAACACTCCTGAATCACAGTCGTACAATGCAAGCTTTCGTCAGCAAGTTGTTATCGTAAAATAACGCAAATCTTTAGCCTTCGATGTGCAGCCGGATTTTTACTTCGACGTGCGACGGGCACAATCTCTTACAATCAACGTGTATTGCTTTGCAATTCGGTAAAGTCTTCCAACGAGTATAACCCCAACCACAGCGAGTTATTGAGCGTTTGAAATGTTCTCTTGTCCAAAGTTCCGTAAGATAAACGACACGAGTTTCACTCCACAGCTTAAGGTGAATACCCTAGCTCTTACAGAGAAATCTAGTCCACGTTTCGCGAAGCAAGTATATGATTTTAACATGCCACTGTACAAACTGCTTTTGTCTGTGACAGCTTCACAAAAGAATGTACAATTCTTAACAGTAGCTTTATTGTGCAGATAAGCAATTTCACTACAAAATTCGTTAGGATGAATACCCATAAAGCACTCGATCTTTCAAAGCACTCGATCGAAAACCACGTTGTAATCAACACGTGTACGATTTTAACATGCTACCATAAAAACTGCTTTTCTCTCTGACAGCTTCACAAATCATACAATTCTGTAAAGTATATTTCTTGTACAGATGTGCCACTTCACTATAAAATTTGTCAGGATGAATGATCTATAGTTCTTTCGAACCATTCGATCGAGAATCACGTTGTAATCAACACGTATTCGAATTTAACATGCAATGATAAGAAACTGCTTGTGTCTTTGAGAGATTAATAAAAGAACGTGCAGTTTTTCAAGCATATCTTTTTGTTTAATCTGTCCAATTGTATTATTTCTCACTATCTTTTTGACCTTAGGATGGTCTATCTATTACAATAATGACTTTTTCAGGACAGGTGGAAAATGATAACCTGTTGTTTGTGGCAGAATTACAAAGGCTTATGTTAAGTCGTCTTCGTGTTGGGTGGGTCAACAAATTGCATCAGACATAAGACATAATCGGAGTCAAATCTTCAAAAAGGCTTTATGACCCAAAATTGCTGCGGCCATATACAGCGTGTCGCAAAAAATTGTGCCCCGTTTACCCAAATATTGTGAAAGAACGGCAAATGATTCTCGCCAAACTTTCTTATCATGTTGCTTTTCAGATGTTCAAATAAATTTTGCTGTCATCCCGGTAAAAATCCGTCGAAAAATGATTGAGCTATGACCCTCAGAAGACCAAATTTGCCTGATGACTGACACCAGCGGTCGGCCATTTTATCTCAATATTTTGCAGTGATAAGTATCTTCACATGAGGTAAGAAATAATTTCTGTGAGGGAAGAAATAGTTGAACTCTCTGCCAATTATTGGAATTTCTACAAGAGGTATGACATTGGAGGCTGCTGTTCCATTTTCAATCCACGAAGCTATTTATCGCTGCAAAATAGTAAGACAAAATGGCCAACCACTGGTTTCAGTCATCAGGCAAATTTGGTCCGTGAAGGTCATGGCTCCATCATTTTTCAACGGATTTTTACGGGGATGGTAGCAAACTTTAATTGAATATCTGAAGAGCAACATCATGCAAAAGTCTGGAGAGAATTTTTGCCGATTTTTCGCAATCTTCCGACAAACGGGGCACAAATTTTGGGAAACCGTGTATACTTTTCTAATTACTATGCAACACTACAGGGACGATACTATGGGGAGCGAAACAAAATGACTACCCATGGCCACCATCGCCAATATATGAAGACACACAACGTGAAACTACACACACCTAGAGGGTGTACAGCATAGGGCTCAAATCTTTAAGATCCTTAAAAAGCTAGGTTTAAAATTCTATTATATTTTTCTTT